>CM027122.1:62280234-62501208 GCA_015476505.1 Urochloa ruziziensis | reverse complement strand
ACTCAAGCGAGCCTTGCAAGCTTGCAAGGGTGTGTGATACGGGCTTTACCCAGCTGGTGTAATCGATTCGAATCGCCGTCTCTCCCGGTCAGTGAGAAACTCATACCTTTTCGCAGAGACGTAGTAAGAAATAACACATTGGATAATGATGAAAGGATTATGATTGATATCCCAGTTATAAGTGATGGATTGCTATGATTTAAAAATGACATGATATAGAGAGGTGCTAATGTAGTATTAATTAGTTCAATATTAATTCTGCTACTAAAAACTTGAAGTAAGGATTTTGTTAGTAATGCTTTCCTGCAAATGGTGCTAGCCATCAAACTCCACGCATATAGCCTATCATGGTCCTTGGTGTCTTTTATTTCTTTCTCCCTGACGGGTAAGTCTTGCTGAGTACAATTGAGTACTCAGGGTTTTATCCCACCCTGTTGCAGGTGAACTACTTATTTGCAGATGATGTTAATTAAAAGCCGATGAGCACGGCTACTCCGTATTGTTTCTCATCCATACTTCATCGGAGGATGTCAATCAAGCTAGCTATATAATTCAAACGTGAATTGGTAATCTTTCCCAACTTTGTTTTATTGTAAAAGGATTTGAAACTAAACTTTTAATCATTTTTCTTTATTCTATTGTAATAATTTTTATGCTGCGCACTCTAGGTATATGATGTGTATTTGCTTAATCGAGTACGATCCTGATTGTAAGTTGATTTACCGAGGTCCTTTGTGACACTCGGCAGACTACCGGGTTTATATGCGTGATGGCATGTACGTGTCAACGTGATTAGCGGAGACAATCATGCTTGATCGTATGTAAATTGGGCGGTTCTGTCACACTGTGCAAGGCATAAAAGATAAATATTAAGTACAGAATCCTTAATAAACTTTAATGGTTAACTGAAAAGACTGGCATTAGCTAGAAATAGCAGGTCACATACCTTCAGAAAGTTTCCCTTGAAGACATTGCTGGAGCATTTTCTAGCTAAATCTACTGATATTAAGCCAGTCCCATCAGTATGAATCAAGCGTTTACCATCTCGATAAACAATTTCTCCAAATTCGTCTTGAAACATTCAATCAAATAAAAAATGGCATCCAACCTCCAGTAAAATATCAGAGAAGAAGGAGTATGTACCCTGCAAGGGATATCGGCGATTATTTTAACATTGACCTTAGAGAGGTCAACATCCAATTTGATAGTTTTCGATAAGATCAAAGAAAACCTGCACCATTTCCTCCAGAACAGTATAAGTAAAACTTTACTAATGAACATGATAGCTGTGGGTGCTAGTGCAGACATAAAACTAGTAATATGGTATTTGCTTGCTTCTGCTTTACTAATGAATAGGATAGCTATGCAAAAACTTGAAAATCTGTAAATACCATTTCAAATTAATTTATGATTATTTATGGTAAAATATATAAAATTAAAAAAAATATTTTAACTTTTTTAGGAAGGCAACAGGCTGGCGGCTGCAGCCTAGGCAGGCTAGTAGACGCGACGCGTCGAGCAGGCGAGTAAACGCTCTCCCCCTCCTTTATCTGTTTCCCAGGCCTCTGCCGATTGACTGCCTCACGCAAAGCCGTAGTGACCACCATTACTCTCCTCCCTCTCTCCGCCGCCCTCTCTCTGCAGATCCGAGTAATCCGCCGCCCTCTCTCAATATTTGTGCTGCTTTCTGGCCACCCGAGTAATTGCTACTTATACTGCGAGCTGCTGGAAAATGACGACTGCGAGCGCGGGGTGAACAACGGGGCGCCAAGTCACAGAAGGTATGTTCAATCTCGCCGGAATCTCGCCGGTTCAGGGGGGGGGGGGGGGGGTTGGGGGGGCGGTGGGGTGGGGGGTTCTGTCAGGGTACTGATGTAGAGGAACAGGAAGGTGTCCACGAACTCGGCGGTCCCGGCGCGGTAGAAGGACCTCCGCCTCGAACAGCGGCGCCGGCGGGGGCTCCTTGTAGTCCTTCTCCTCCGTGCCCTGCGCCGCCAGCCACAAACCAGCCACAAACCAGCCACCACGCCCTAAGTGTATGGACTAACGGGCTAGTGGCTGTGCTAGTGTGACAGTAACCACCGTGTCATGCCATGCCTATTAAATTTCTGAAAAATCGGTGGCCATTTCAGTTAAGTTTCAGTGTTCATTTCAGTTAAAGTACTAAGTTTCAATGCTCGTTTCAGCTAAGTTTGAGTGCTCCTTTCAGTTAAGTTTCAGTGTTCATTTCAGTTAAGTACTAAGTTTCAATGCTCGTTTCAGCTAAGTTTCAGTGCTCATTTCAGTTAAGTACTAAGTTTCAATGCTCGTTTCAGCTAAGTTTCTGAGTGTGCTCGCTTCAGTTAATATGTGATCTGGTCTCTGTGTGTGCTGATTTTTTCAGAAGAGAAAACTTTATGTATATTTGCTCTTGTTTATTCCCTTGCTGTTTTTTAACAAACTGCTATCAAGTTAATTCTTGGTTTGTTCCCTTTTAGATTCATCTCTGTGGGTCCTCTTGCTCGTCTCCGTCCGACGGGACGCCCAGATCTTCGGCCGACGATACGCGCACATCTCCGGACGAGGAATCGCCCGAGTCCTCTTGCTCGTCTCCGGCCGACGGGACGCCCAGATCTTCGTTCGACGATACGCGCACATCTCCGGACGAGGAATCGCCCAGGTCTCACTCTTCAACCTGTCACTTGGGTACGTCTCGGTCTTCACCCGGTGGATTATCAGGAAGATCTCTCTCTTCTTCCATCCTGTGTCTGCATTTGCTACCTGTCATCTTAACATCTTCTCGAGAATGCTTGTTGGTGGTTTAATGATTGTCTCTATATATGTTGTTCTAGCTTGTTGATTGGTTTGGTTGGTATTCCTTCACCATTTGTTTTGCATCACTTTGAAAAATCGTGCTGGGTCCGCTCGATCCCTTGGTCCAAAAATATTTTTTTTGCTGGGTCTTGCGCTGTGTGCAATCCAAAAATAATTTTTTTGCTGGGTCCTGCGCTGTGTGCAATCATTTGTATATCAAAATCTGAATGTCTTCGTTATTAGTTCTTTAATTCTTTGTTTTCACAGTTTTTGTCCGAGAATCTTTGTTTTCACAATTGATAGCACAATGGCCCTTAAGAGATGAGAGATATCAGAGTTGCTATCTTACTACTTGATGTTGTGCACTAGTAGTCTGTAGCACCACTTATTGTTGTATCATATCAACGTTGATTTGCTTCTGAAATTTTAAAACACTGATGACCTCTTACTACTTGATGTTGTGCACTAGTAGTCTGGTAGCACCACTTATTGTTGTATCATGTGCTAAGAATTGGCAATATCAACGTTGATTTGCTTCTGAAATTTTAAAACACTGATGACCTCACTTATAATGGTGACAGATTCTGGACAGCAGCCCCATCCCAGGAACATGGAGAATGAAATTGATAGTCTGGATAGGAAAATCATGAGTATGATTGGATGTTTATCTTCGAGTCTAAATCTGAGTGAAGGATGGTATCATGGTCCACAAGGTATAGAACTTATTTTTGAGAAGCTGGTTGTCGCGGAGAAATTCAGTACCACCACGAAAGAAATGGTTAAGGAACGGATTGAAAAATTAGAACGGATGGTTAAAGATTACCATGTAAGTGAGCAGCGAAATCCATATCATAGTCCAAAACTTGTTTTAATCCTAGGGCCTTTCCCTACTGACCCTTTTTTTAGGAGAACCAACGATCAAGTTTGCCCAATCAGGAGTCTTTGCTTTATGTGTTCAACAATGTTGGTCGTCAATATTATGAGTGTGTCCCCCAGAGTCCACTAAGTTATGGGAAAAGAGCTGCCCTTGTTTCGGAAGAACTGGAAGCACCTTCCACTAAAAGAGCACGTTCAGAGAGTGTTGATATGGTTATGTATCTGAACCATCCAGACGCCGCATCAAAGCTTTTAAGCAGTGGCTTTAGTATGGACGATTGTACTTCAAGAGCTCAGCGATTATTTCAAGATCACCAAGATGACCGTCGCATCCTATATTCTGCTCTCTCTCTTTTGAGGCAAAATATAGAAATTCGTCAGTCATTCATGACTTTAGAAGAAAGTTATGCACGTGGTTATATTGAGCATGAGCTGAAGGATTCTGGTATGCTGTGAACTGGTGAGAAGCCAACCCACTGAGCACCTATGTCTGTTGATTCTAGTGAGTGGAGTGAGATCTGTTGTGTCCTGTGGTTCTAGTGAAACATTGCTGGTCCTATGTCTGTTGATGAAACATTGTTGGTCCTGTGGTATTACTGTGTTTCTTATCTAGGTGCACTAGTTTGTAGTACTCATGTTGCATGCTTGTCCTGTCGTGAACAATTAAACTTGGTCTGTAATAATTTTGCTTGTCCTATGGTGACAAGTTGTTGAACTTGGTCTGAATTTCTGAATGTTGAACTAGAAGCCGCGCCTCGCTTGCTTGCTGTTAGTGGATGAATCATGCTAGTTTGAGCTAATATACCTTTGTTTTATATGTCAATGATATTACCTTTTAAGGTCAAATTTACCGACCACAATACCTACTCATTACAATTTTAGTATGTCATTTAATCAAGTTCAAGGTACCTTATTCATAACAGAATTACATCCCGGAAGTCATTAACTAAACTTATGCACATAAGAGTTACAAGGATTGAAGCAATCAATTCGAATAGAAAGCGGAGACAGTGCAACAGCATAGTATCATTTTCTTATAACCATAACTGGAGATCTAGACATTCAGTATGGGTGTTCTTAGACTTTTTGGAAAGCCTATAAAGTTGTCTACAAGGTTGTTGTTGTCATCTTAGACTAATTTAATCATCAACCAAGTCAATTAATTCAAAAAAAACCGCGCCATTTCATGGGGCACCGATTCCTTCATACTGGCACCGATTCACGCCGGTGCGCACTTGTTTTCGGAACGGGCACCGATTCTGGAGATAGGGCACCATTTCTTGCGGCACCGCTTAGTTCAGCAGGGCACCGATTTTCCATCTTTTTCATTTCGTTGAGCAGCATATTCTTCTTTCCCACGGGTCCGTTTGTACGCTGATTGAAGAGCCACTGGAGAAGAGATCTCCTGTAGCCTTCTGACCAGGTCTGTAAATAAAAGAACAAAGAGATTATGAAAAATAATCCATTGATTAGTAGCAATAATCCATTGATCAGCAGGTTAAAAAAAAAGGTGATAGACTAACCTGTGTGTCGTCAACTTTCATACTGCATTTTCCATCGTACTTCTCCATAAAGTACATGGCTAATACGCCAGGATCACCTGAAGAGATTTTCTTCTCGAAAGGATACCGTTCAGGTTTCCAATCCATAAAGTGGTCAAACATTCTTCTACCCGTGAAGTCTACGTGATTCGAGAGTGCTTTCCACAATTGAGCAGCATCTATTGGTTCCTCATCTGTGTTGCAGATCAGGTAGTCTATCCTTTGACGGAGTTTATTAATGCAATAGACTACCCAGTCGCTACCTTTTTTGACAGGAAGGAATACCTGCAAATGCGCATTTTTGCAGCAAGATAAAATGCCAAGCACATGGGGATTATGAGTCAGTAATTTTACCAGCAGACAAGACTGTGGAATGGAGGGCACCGCCATTTGGGTCTTCACTGCAGACTTGAAGGTGTCGCTGTCAATGTTGTCCAAATCGGACTGCACTCATGGTAAAACAACTATATGAGTGCAAAGCAGAGCAAAATCATTATGCTACAACTAAAGAACAAGTACAACCCATCATCGACCGCATTGCGGATCAACTTCCCGGCTGGAAGGCAGATTTAATGACAAGGGCTGGACGTAGAGTGCAGGTACAAGTAGTTCTCACTGGAATGATCATTTACTTGGCTATGGCCATCGACTTCCCTCCTTGGGCTGTCAAGGCAGTGGACAAAATACGACGTGGTTTTCTTTGGAGAGGTCGTAAAGATGCTAAGGGTGGACACTGTCTAGTGGCTTGGGTCAAAGTCTGCCGCCCACCAGAGCTTGGTGGCCTGGGAATTTCAGATCTTCCCTCACTACTGGGGCTTGGATTTCAGACATCCAGGGAGCCCGTACAGTTGGATTGATGGTGGAATTTCTTCAATTGTGTGTGTGTGTGAGTGTGTATGTGTGTAAGTGTGTTTTTGGGTGTTGTTTGGGCTCTCGCCCTTTTCTCTCTTCTTAATATAATGAAGCGCAGTTCTCCTGCGTTTTCGAGAAAAAAAAAATCATTATGCTACACAGTAGAAAACTTACCATGTCCATAGGAGTAACAATCACCCTGAATCTTTCTTTGGCATCTAAAGACAAAGCAGAGCAAAATCATTATGCTACACAGTAGAAAAATTACCATGTCCATAGGACTAACAATCACCCTAAATCTACCTTTAATTTCTTTGGCATCTATTTTCATCCTGAGGATAATTGTTTCTTTGACCATCTTGAAGGTGGCCGAGCCACCACTCAAGAAGGTAGCACATTCCTTTATATTCATCTCCAGTGAGCCCATATTGATCAGATTCATACTGTCATTTTTTCTAATTTAGAAATGATATTAGTTACTATAGAAAGTACAGATTGACATGCTTACATAAAGAAACAAAATAAGTCTTCAAAGCATACCTTTCAACCCTACTGTCAGCTTTTAAGACAAGATCGCATATCAAGGGTCCAGTTTCAGTGTGTTGGCGTTCTGGCACAACTGGTGTTTTAACCGCAGTCTTTTCCTTCCTTTTTCTTTTTCTCTGAGTGTCCACTTGCTGAGCATTAGGTATCAGGCTACTGTCCGGAGTGTCCTCTTGCTGAGCATTAGACATCCGGCTACTGTCCGAAGTGTCCCCTTCTTCAGCATCGTTCTTGTCAGATATTGTTTCTTCGGAGCTTACTGATGGGTATCTTGCTGAATGCGCAGGGCGTTCTGAATGCGCAGGGCGTCTTGAATACACATGTATGAGTGATTCATCAATGTGCAGGGTTGATGTGGAAGGATGATCATTGGATTCGTGCTTGAGCTCATAAGCAAGCTGCTTACGGTAACGTAAAATTTGTTCCTGCATTTAAAGGCACAAGTATATTTTGTAAAATAAAAACAAATCACACTGTTACTTAACAAGCATGTTACTAACCTCATCAATTCCATACATGTCACTGCACCCATAGCGCTGAATGTATAAGAGGACATGGAGCCCACAGTCACATCTACAACAACAATGCAAGCATGAATAAACTTGCAACAAAGAACTCAATGTCTAAGTTATCTTTAAGGAAGGAAAAATTACGTGTTTGTCTGCTCTGTCAAGTCTAAGTTCCTCTTCTTAGAAAAGCCAGTATCAATGTTGAATTTGGTCACTAAATACAACTCCAGCGATGCTGTCTGCATAAATGCATTGATGCCATTACACGGCAGTAACAAGTAAGTTTGAGGGCTACAGCAGCCACAAAACTGTTCTCAAGTAAGTGTTCTTTTGACAGACGCAATCAAACTATTAAAGTGGAGAATAATATGAGGTCTATGCATCTTTTTCTTTTAGGCAGCTTCACAATGCTCCAGCAGGAACACAACATATTCAGAAAGCAATTTTCAAGGTCTGTGTATGCTAATTATTGTTTTCTTTGTCTTCCAAATTGTGGAAAAAAAATATGAGGAACCGTTGAACAACCTCTCTGGATTGTTCACCCGAGGATTAAAGAGTAAATGGAAGGTGAATCTTTGGTAGGGTGCATTTGGACTAGGAATACCACCAACCTATCAATTAGAGAAGAAAAGCAGACCCTATATGTATGAGACTGTATTTTGTAAGTAATTTACGCTTGGCTGTATAGCACATCATGCCTCTTGTAATAATTTAGATCTAGCTATGGACAACGAATCCTTTCTCTTTTATTAACATTGCAATATGCCTGATGTAATTAGTCTAGCCAAAAGAAATAATGTTTGGTGCTGGTCATGCATATATACGTCACTTTTTGATACCAAATTAGCAAAAAGTAAGACATGTGGTCATGCATATATACGTCACTTTTGTCTGTCGGTTCCCTGGTTGTGTTATGTGAAACATGTGAAGCGCAAACCAATTAGATTTTAGGTTTTGTTTATCAGCAAATGCATGGGATGAACAAACATTGGAAAAACAAGCACAACTTAACAAACATGATAAAAGTAGCACTTGGAATTAGGATTTTTTTCTAAGCAAGAATTCAGAGCTGAATGTAAGCAAAACTTAACAAAAACAAGCACACTTGTTTGTGCCGAAACCTAACAAATCAAGTGGGCACGATATTGTTCATGGTATGACCTTGTATTTTTCCGTTGCAACGCACGGGTGTTTACTTAGTAAAGGAATAACATACCACTTGATAAGCAGCGCCAACATAAGTATTTGATTTCATGGAGTCTAGGATTTGCACTTCACTTTTGTCAAAGTCCATCACAACTAATATCCAGTGCACTTTTGATACATTTACGGGCACAAATATCTGGAAAAAAAAACTTGTCAAATTCAGGGTTTCAGGGAGCTCCATTGACAGAATCAACTAAATCAAATAAAAATATAATAGAAAAGAGCAAAACCTGTGTAACATCCTTTACTTTTCTTCCGTAAGCTCCGCGTCCAGTGATTTTGTACTTGTGTTTGGTTCCATCAATTCTTTCTATAAAATTCATGAGATGGTGAATATGTATTATGTAAAAGTTACAAGTATGATAAGAGAAGTTGGAACTTACAGAAGCAAAAGTGGTAAGAATAATTTTATTGACCGGCCATTGTGAGCGCCAAATTTCACATTGTGCATCTATCACAAATGAGCTCAGCCAGCCATCTGGCTTCAAGCTTTCACGAAAGATAGCTTTGGTAATCGTATGTGCACCTATTCGTACCATGGTATGGCTGCCATTGCTGTCATTGTCCACATTTAAAACATTGGCCTCGTAAAATGGTTCCCAAAGATCCAGCGGCCAAAGTCTGAAAAGATGAAACATTGGGTTAGGAAAAATGGAATTGATTCGAAAACTACTGCAGCAATACCGCTTCATGTTTACCTCTTTGTGAGTGTCTTGAAGGTTCCCAGGCTGCACTGAATTGATTCCCGTTTTTCGTCTGGCACCATCCCTTTCACATCATCAAGATGATCAGCCATTTCCTTCATTATTGCATGAATTTCCTCTTCAAATTCCAGGAAAGACCTCTTTTGCTCCGTGGGCTGAGCTTTGTTGCTCTGCTTAAGACAAAAATATCGTGTCACACCCAATTATTGATGGTAATAGAATGAATGGTGTATAGAAATGATTTGTACTTACAACATCAATGCCACGTTCTTTCTTGACACCAACCTTGTCTCTAATTTGTTCAAGAAGTAGTTTCAACTTTTCATCGTCGTAACCAATGACAGATGGTTCTGTCGTTGGACATTTAGATGGCACTAAAGCCTCGAAGACAGCAATCTGTCATAGAGAAAAACTGTAAGTTCCATATTTACTCTACACAAAGGAGGAGTTGAAGCTGCTTACCAATAGAACAATTGAACAACCAGAACAATTGTCGGTGTCGTTACGCCTGTTCTTTATGCAATCTTTCAAGTCCTCAAAGACCAGTTTGCACCAATCAATTTTTTCTACAGAACCAAGGTCCCAAGCAATTTGAGCCTGCCTGTCATTTAGATGAAAGCCACTCGACGGAATCAACAACTTGTTCAATACGATCATCAGAAAGCACCTAACTTTCATTTTTGTGTCAACAACATCCATCAAACCTAGTAAGTCAGATGCACCAATAGCCATATATTTAAGAGTGGGCTTCTTTGCCGATGGGATGGCCTTTTTGCATTTGCCATGCTGCAAGAACAAATCAATGACTTGGTTGGATGCAGATGTCGGCAAAGTCACACTCTTTCCCTCCTCAGTTCCGCGTGGAAGGCCAAGGATTTGCTCAATCCTCTCAATTGTGACGTCAATAGTCACGCCATTGATGCGTGTCACGATTTTGCCACCTTCTTTGTCCCATTGTGAATTATTATATATAGTTTCTATGATGTCACGTCTTCTCAAGGTATCCAGATTCACCATCATCATGTTACCAAACTTCAGGTCCTCTTGCAAGATACGTTTTGCTTCAGGATCTTTTTCCAAGATTTTTACTGCTGAGCCAACTATCTTTGCAGACCATCTTAGGTCTCTGCCCATTGTGCTTTCTGATGAACACATAAACAGTTCATCAGACACATCAAAATTCAAAGGTAAGTGAGCTATGTTCAGAGCTGAAAGTAAGATAACATAGCAGTGAAGAAATGAGAGGCATCTCAGAGTGAACTAAACTGAACTTCATTAGCTCTCAGATATTATTTTTATCATTTTCACTCTAACAAGCAGCTAACCTATCCTAAGATCAGTGGCGGGCGCAGGATTTGAAGGCTGGGTATTCAAAAATAAAAATTTTGACAACCAAATGACTACTAAATCTAATTGGCATGAATAGTGCCAAATATATATACTTATAACTACACAATATATAGATATACATATATATATTTCATGAATATGAATATGAATAGAACAGATTTTCCATATCAAGAATCTAAGGACAAAAAGTATTAAGGTACCAATATTTAAATATAGCAAAGAGGCAACATATATAATTGAAAACCAAATTACATTAAAACTGCAATTGCTGGAATGCGGGTCATGGTCTTATGGGAGTGGAGGCACAAATGAGCCAAACCAAAGAACAAGCCATATTTGACAAACCAAGTTTGTCCTGATTAACCTCAGGTTCGCAGAGCATATGAATGCAAAATGTTTATTACCTCCTCGTACAAAAGTTTTGGAAAATTTATGTGGCAATGCTGAGAACTAAATGGCACCTGACTGTATCACCCGAACAACTCAGCACACTTGAGTATTTGTTATTTATTATTAACAAAAAGTTAAAATCAATAAAAAACAGGGAGAGGATAGGAAAAAGATGCTGATCCTGCCCAGCGTCGACTGCTCCCAGCTGGTGTGCAGGATGTCTCTCGGCAGCCGCCACCGCCAGCCGCCGTCCAGCGCCGGCGCGCTAGCGCTTTACCCTGCCGCCGGCCCAGCGCCGACTGCTCCCAGCTGGTGCGCGGGATGTCTCCCGGCAGCCGCCACCGCCAGCCGCCGTCCAGCGCCGGCGCGCTAGCGCTTTACCCTGCCACCGGCCCGCTGCTGCCGCTGCTTGCTTGCCGCGCCGCCGCCTGCTGCTGCCTGTAGGGTTCGTCGATTCGGGATTGGGGAATGGCCTGGGGACGGCTCGAATGGGCTGTAAATGGGCTCCTAAGGTAAGTTGGGCCACAAGTGGAAGGGGAAATTCAGTGTTTTTTGGGCCGATTTGTCTGAATACGATCCAGTTTACAGTATTTTTGATTTTTAAATTGAATCAACTGATCTAGACTGACGAAACTGACGAAGCACAAGAGATTGAATCAACTAACTGACGAAACTGAATCAGCAAGCACAAGAGGCTGAAGAAACTGACGAAACTGAATCAGCTAATCTAGACTGATGAAATTGAATCAACTGATCTAGACTGACGAAACTGACGAAGCACAAGAGATTGAATCAACTAACTGGCGAAACTGAATCAGCTAATCTAGACTGATGAAATTGAATCAAACAGCAAGCACAAGAGGCTGAAGAATACTCACAAGAGAAGGCGGCGATCGGAGAGGTGGCCGGCGTCGTCGGGGAGAGCGCACCGAGTAGCGGCGTCGGGGGAGCTCGCCGGCGTCGGGGGAGAGCGCACCGAGTTGCGGGGGAGGGCACCGGAGTCGGCGGGGGAGGGGGCAAAGTTAGGGCACTGGGGTCGCACTGAGCACTGAGCATTGAGCGCACCGAGTTGCGGGGACGGCACCGGAGTCGGCGGGGAAGGGGGCAAAGTTAGGTGCTTTCTGATGATCGTGTTGAACAAGTTGTTGATTCCGTCGAGTGGCTTTCATCTAAATGACAGGCAGGCTCAAATTGCTTGGGACCTTGGTTCTGTAGAAAAAATTGATTGGTGCAAACTGGTCTTTGAGGACTTGAAAGATTGCATAAAGAACAGGCGTAACGACACCGACAATTGTTCTGGTTGTTCAATTGTTCTATTGGTAAGCAGCTTCAACTCCTCCTTTGTGTAGAGTAAATATGGAACTTACAGTTTTTCTCTATGACAGATTGCTGTCTTCGAGGCTTTAGTGCCATCTAAATGTCCAACGACAGAACCATCTGTCATTGGTTACGACGATGAAAAGTTGAAACTACTTCTTGAACAAATTAGAGACAAGGTTGGTGTCAAGAAAGAACGTGGCATTGATGTTGTAAGTACAAATCATTTCTATACACCATTCATTCTATTACCATCAATAATTGGGTGTGACACGATATTTTTGTCTTAAGCAGAGCAACAAAGCTCAGCCCACGGAGCAAAAGAGGTCTTTCCTGGAATTTGAAGAGGAAATTCATGCTATAATGAAGGAAATGGCTGATCATCTTGATGATGTGAAAGGGATGGTGCCAGACGAAAAACGGGAATCAATTCAGTGCAGCCTGGGAACCTTCAAGACACTCACAAAGAGGTAAACATGAAGCGGTATTGCTGCAGTAGTTTTCGAATCAATTCCATTTTTCCTAACCCAATGTTTCATCTTTTCAGACTTTGGCCGCTGGATCTTTGGGAACCATTTTACGAGGCCAATGTTTTAAATGTGGACAATGACAGCAATGGCAGCCATACCATGGTACGAATAGGTGCACATACGATTACCAAAGCTATCTTTCGTGAAAGCTTGAAGCCAGATGGCTGGCTGAGCTCATTTGTGATAGATGCACAATGTGAAATTTGGCGCTCACAATGGCCGGTCAATAAAATTATTCTTACCACTTTTGCTTCTGTAAGTTCCAACTTCTCTTATCATACTTGTAACTTTTACATAATACATATTCACCATCTCATGAATTTTATAGAAAGAATTGATGGAACCAAACACAAGTACAAAATCACTGGACGCGGAGCTTACGGAAGAAAAAGTAAAGGATGTTACACAGGTTTTGCTCTTTTCTATTATATTTTTATTTGATTTAGTTGATTCTGTCAATGGAGCTCCCTGAAACCCTGAATTTGACAAGTTTTTTTTTCCAGATATTTGTGCCCGTAAATGTATCAAAAGTGCACTGGATATTAGTTGTGATGGACTTTGACAAAAGTGAAGTGCAAATCCTAGACTCCATGAAATCAAATACTTATGTTGGCGCTGCTTATCAAGTGGTATGTTATTCCTTTACTAAGTAAACACCCGTGCGTTGCAACGGAAAAATACAAGGTCATACCATGAACAATATCGTGCCCACTTGATTTGTTAGGTTTCGGCACAAACAAGTGTGCTTGTTTTTGTTAAGTTTTGCTTACATTCAGCTCTGAATTCTTGCTTAGAAAAAATCCTAATTCCAAGTGCTACTTTTTATCATGTTTGTTAAGTTGTGCTTGTTTTTCCAATGTTTGTTCATCCCATGCATTTGCTGATAAACAAAACCTAAAATCTAATTGGTTTGCGCTTCACATGTTTCACATAACACAACCAGGGAACCGACAGACAAAAGTGACGTATATATGCATGACCACATGTCTTACTTTTTGCTAATTTGGTATCAAAAAGTGACGTATATATGCATGACCAGCACCAAACATTATTTCTTTTGGCTAGACTAATTACATCAGGCATATTGCAATGTTAATAAAAGAGAAAGGATTCGTTGTCCATAGCTAGATCTAAATTATTACAAGAGGCATGATGTGCTATACAGCCAAGCGTAAATTACTTACAAAATACAGTCTCATACATATAGGGTCTGCTTTTCTTCTCTAATTGATAGGTTGGTGGTATTCCTAGTCCAAATGCACCCTACCAAAGATTCACCTTCCATTTACTCTTTAATCCTCGGGTGAACAATCCAGAGAGGTTGTTCAACGGTTCCTCATATTTTTTTTTCCACAATTTGGAAGACAAAGAAAACAATAATTAGCATACACAGACCTTGAAAATTGCTTTCTGAATATGTTGTGTTCCTGCTGGAGCATTGTGAAGCTGCCTAAAAGAAAAAGATGCATAGACCTCATATTATTCTCCACTTTAATAGTTTGATTGCGTCTGTCAAAAGAACACTTACTTGAGAACAGTTTTGTGGCTGCTGTAGCCCTCAAACTTACTTGTTACTGCCGTGTAATGGCATCAATGCATTTATGCAGACGGCATCGCTGGAGTTGTATTTAGTGACCAAATTCAACATTGATACTGGCTTTTCTAAGAAGAGGAACTTAGACTTGACAGAGCAGACAAACACGTAATTTTTCCTTCCTTAAAGATAACTTAGACATTGAGTTCTTTGTTGCAAGTTTATTCATGCTTGCATTGTTGTTGTAGATGTGACTGTGGGCTCCATGTCCTCTTATACATTCAGCGCTATGGGTGCAGTGACATGTATGGAATTGATGAGGTTAGTAACATGCTTGTTAAGTAACAGTGTGATTTGTTTTTATTTTACAAAATATACTTGTGCCTTTAAATGCAGGAACAAATTTTACGTTACCGTAAGCAGCTTGCTTATGAGCTCAAGCACGAATCCAATGATCATCCTTCCACATCAACCCTGCACATTGATGAATCACTCATACATGTGTATTCAAGACGCCCTGCGCATTCAGAACGCCCTGCGCATTCAGCAAGATACCCATCAGTAAGCTCCGAAGAAACAATATCTGACAAGAACGATGCTGAAGAAGGGGACACTTCGGACAGTAGCCGGATGTCTAATGCTCAGCAAGAGGACACTCCGGACAGTAGCCTGATACCTAATGCTCAGCAAGTGGACACTCAGAGAAAAAGAAAAAGGAAGGAAAAGACTGCGGTTAAAACACCAGTTGTGCCAGAACGCCAACACACTGAAACTGGACCCTTGATATGCGATCTTGTCTTAAAAGCTGACAGTAGGGTTGAAAGGTATGCTTTGAAGACTTATTTTGTTTCTTTATGTAAGCATGTCAATCTGTACTTTCTATAGTAACTAATATCATTTCTAAATTGGAAAAAATGACAGTATGAATCTGATCAATATGGGCTCACTGGAGATGAATATAAAGGAATGTGCTACCTTCTTGAGTGGTGGCTCGGCCACCTTCAAGATGGTCAAAGAAACAATTATCCTCAGGATGAAATAGATGCCAAAGAAATTAAAGGTAGATTCAGGATGATTGTTAGTCCTATGGACATGGTAATTTTTCTACTGTGTAGCATAATGATTTTGCTCTGCTTTGTCTTTAGATGCCAAAGAAAGATTCAGGGTGATTGTTACTCCTATGGACATGGTAAGTTTTCTACTGTGTAGCATAATGATTTTTTTTTCTCGAAAACGCAGGAGAACTGCGCTTCATTATATTAAGAAGAGAGAAAAGGGCGAGAGCCCAAACAACACCCAAAAACACACTTACACACATACACACTCACACACACACACAATTGAAGAAATTCCACCATCAATCCAACTGTACGGGCTCCCTGGATGTCTGAAATCCAAGCCCCAGTAGTGAGGGAAGATCTGAAATTCCCAGGCCACCAAGCTCTGGTGGGCGGCAGACTTTGACCCAAGCCACTAGACAGTGTCCACCCTTAGCATCTTTACGACCTCTCCAAAGAAAACCACGTCGTATTTTGTCCACTGCCTTGACAGCCCAAGGAGGGAAGTCGATGGCCATAGCCAAGTAAATGATCATTCCAGTGAGAACTACTTGTACCTGCACTCTACGTCCAGCCCTTGTCATTAAATCTGCCTTCCAGCCGGGAAGTTGATCCGCAATGCGGTCGATGATGGGTTGTACTTGTTCTTTAGTTGTAGCATAATGATTTTGCTCTGCTTTGCACTCATATAGTTGTTTTACCATGAGTGCAGTCCGATTTGGACAACATTGACAGCGACACCTTCAAGTCTGCAGTGAAGACCCAAATGGCGCTCCATTCCACAGTCTTGTCTGCTGGTAAAATTACTGACTCATAATCCCCATGTGCTTGGCATTTTATCTTGCTGCAAAAATGCGCATTTGCAGGTATTCCTTCCTGTCAAAAAAGGTAGCGACTGGGTAGTCTATTGCATTAATAAACTCCGTCAAAGGATAGACTACCTGATCTGCAACACAGATGAGGAACCAATAGATGCTGCTCAATTGTGGAAAGCACTCTCGAATCACGTAGACTTCACGGGTAGAAGAATGTTTGACCACTTTATGGATTGGAAACCTGAACGGTATCCTTTCGAGAAGAAAATCTCTTCAGGTGATCCTGGCGTATTAGCCATGTACTTTATGGAGAAGTACGATGGAAAATGCAGTATGAAAGTTGACGACACACAGGTTAGTCTATCACCTTTTTTTTAACCTGCTGATCAATGGATTATTGCTACTGATCAATGGATTATTTTTCATAATCTCTTTGTTCTTTTATTTACAGACCTGGTCAGAAGGCTACAGGAGATCTCTTCTCCAGTGGCTCTTCAATCAGCGTACAAACGGACCCGTGGGAAAGAAGAATATGCTGCTCAACGAAATGAAAAAGATGGAAAATCGGTGCCCTGCTGAACTAAGCGGTGCCGCAAGAAATGGTGCCCTATCTCCAGAATCGGTGCCCGTTCCGAAAACAAGTGCGCACCGGCGTGAATCGGTGCCAGTATGAAGGAATCGGTGCCCCATGAAATGGCGCGGTTTTTTTGAATTAATTGACTTGGTTGATGATTAAATTAGTCTAAGATGACAACAACAACCTTGTAGACAACTTTATAGGCTTTCCAAAAAGTCTAAGAACACCCATACTGAATGTCTAGATCTCCAGTTATGGTTATAAGAAAATGATACTATGCTGCTGCACTGTCTCCGCTTTCTATTCGAATTGATTGCTTCAATCCTTGTAACTCTTATGTGCATAAGTTTAGTTAATGACTTCCGGGATGTAATTCTGTTATGAGTAAGGTACCTTGAACTTGATTAAATGACATACTAAAATTGTAATGAGTAGGTATTGTGGTCGGTAAATTTGACCTTAAAAGGTAATATCATTGACATATAAAACAAAGGTATATTAGCTCAAACTAGCATGATTCATCCACTAACAGCAAGCAAGCGAGGCGCGGCTTCTAGTTCAACATTCAGAAATTCAGACCAAGTTCAACAACTTGTCACCACAGGACAAGCAAAATTATTACAGACCAAGTTTAATTGTTCACGACAGGACAAGCATGCAACATGAGTACTACAAACTAGTGCACCTAGATAAGAAACACAGTAATACCACAGGACCAACAATGTTTCATCAACAGACATAGGACCAGCAATGTTTCACTAGAACCACAGGACACAACAGATCTCACTCCACTCACTAGAATCAACAGACATAGGTGCTCAGTGGGTTGGCTTCTCACCAGTTCACAGCATACCAGAATCCTTCAGCTCATGCTCAATATAACCACGTGCATAACTTTCTTCTAAAGTCATGAATGACTGACGAATTTCTATATTTTGCCTCAAAAGAGAGAGAGCAGAATATAGGATGCGACGGTCATCTTGGTGATCTTGAAATAATCGCTGAGCTCTTGAAGTACAATCGTCCATACTAAAGCCACTGCTTAAAAGCTTTGATGCGGCGTCTGGATGGTTCAGATACATAACCATATCAACACTCTCTGAACGTGCTCTTTTAGTGGAAGGTGCTTCCAGTTCTTCCGAAACAAGGGCAGCTCTTTTCCCATAACTTAGTGGACTCTGGGGGACACACTCATAATATTGACGACCAACATTGTTGAACACATAAAGCAAAGACTCCTGATTGGGCAAACTTGATCGTCGGTTCTCCTAAAAAAAAGGGTCAGTAGGGAAAGGCCCTAGGATTAAAACAAGTTTTGGACTATGATATGGATTTCGCTGCTCACTTACATGGTAATCTTTAACCATCCGTTCTAATTTTTCAATCCGTTCCTTAACCATTTCTTTCGTGGTGGTACTGAATTTCTCCGCGACAACCAGCTTCTCAAAAATAAGTTCTATACCTTGTGGACCATGATACCATCCTTCACTCAGATTTAGACTCGAAGATAAACATCCAATCATACTCATGATTTTCCTATCCAGACTATCAATTTCCAGAATCGGTGCCCGTTCCAAAAACAAGTGCCCGTTCCGAAAGTTGAAGACACTACGAAAAATAATTTCTGACTTGGTGTACATAGCAGAATAGAGAAGAAGTAGATGTTGGCCGTGTTTAGTTGATGAAAATTTTTTGCGAAAAGATTTCGGGTATCGATTTTACCAATTTAGGAGTAGTAAATGTAGACGAAAAAGATGGAAAGTTATATGGATAAGTTGAAAATCTCGAGACGAATCTAACGATGGTAATTAGAGGGTAATTAATCCATAATTACCAGATGGTTACTGTAGCATTACCATTGCAAATCATGGATTAAGTAGGCTCATTAGATCCGTCTCGCGATTTACAGCCTATCCATATAACTTTTCACCATTTTCGTCTACATTTAATACTTCATGCATCTAAGATTATCCTTTGATGTGATGGGTGAAAAGATTTTGGGTGGGAACTAAACACGGGCGTTATTGTAATTGATGACAATCTGAAATTCTCATGGACACTCAAAATTTTAATCTGAATAAACACACTCAATTGTCAAACAGTTATGATGCCTGCAATTTCAAATGGACTCCCAGCATCTATGTCATGTGAAAGGCTTGCCCCCATCTTATTCTAAACTGGCTTAGTCAGAGCATGAAAGCAGATGCAAAGTATTGTGGTTTTAGCATATCAATTGCTGGGCCAAGTAGCAGGTCTTTACCTTCTGTATGCTGTGTCAGGAATGATGTGTACTGTATTTGATTTGAGCATTTGGTGTACCAGGATTACTGCAACTTATGATTCGGATCCAACATAAAGGTCCACATATTAGTTGAATAGTAAACATATATAACATAATGCAGCTTGGACAGATTCATAGATTAACCCTGTCCTCAGAAAAAATAGCCAAGTATCCTCATTACGATGAGCACTACAATTGCTTATGTCACAACACATGTAGCAGGTACAATTTTCAGTAAGCCCAGAGTAGAATTGCCAATGACCTGAACATTAAAAACTACAAGACACCATCTCCAATTAATTGGGGATTCACGAGTCTGATTTAACTAAACTCATAAACAAGTAAAAGTAGCATATAAACCTTGGGAAATCATTTTCATGTACTTATGAGTTATGATATCGCTTAGAATCGATAACACAGGATGTTACTCCTCAAAATGCCATCACAAATCCACAGATAAATACGTAGCCTCAAAGGTTAATATTAGATAAATTTGTCCGAGTCAAATTATGCATCACATGATGATGATGTGGATGTCAAGCTAACCAACAGTTTGGAGAAAATTGAACAAGCTCTTGTATAACCAGTGCAGGTTGCACCTCCACCAGACCCTAACACTCCTTTGTGGGACATGCCGAAGCAGATTGCATTAACGGCGGATCATAGGCTCGCCATGGGAGCGCACCTTTGCAAGCCAGAATTTCAAGTCCTTTGCGGTTTCCTTGTTAGTATGGGTCAAGACTACCTTGAGTGTTGTGTGTACAAGTTTTTATCTGGTAGTGATCCTGAAAGCTAATGATTTTGTCAAGGAATGTATAAGCTTTTGGTTGTACTTGATGGGGTCTATTCTGTTGCACCTTTTTGGGGCCAGTATGTCGGGTATGGAACCCCTGTGTACCTACAAGGAAGAAGTCAGACTCTTAGGACTCCAACATTGTAACCGACCAGTTTCTCGCCCCCCCGGATATATAAAGGAGGGCAAGGGCCCATAGATTGACAGACTCATAGATAACCAACTCTCAACAAAGAGAGAATTACATCCATACACAATACAATCTACCAAACATGACGCAGGGTATTACACTATCTCGACGGCCCGAACCTGTCTAAACTTGTGTTGTGTAGCCATTGTGTTCCTGATCTCGGTGAAACCCCACCTGAAATCTATTACCTCGGGATACCCCTCGGTAGGATCGACGATAGAACACTGACATCTGGCGCGCCAGGTAAGGGTGTTCATCCAATGGCGTCCATCAAGCAAATCATCGCGTTCCAAGAGGGCGCAACCCGACAATTGAACCACTCGAGTTGGATTCAAATCCATCGAGTAGTTTGATTGCCCACCCACCCTAATTTCCAAGATCAATCCCTCGACGTGTTCGTGGACGTGTTGAACCGGCGCACAAATCGGCAACTGATGCACATCTGCGTCAAAAGTCCGAAGTGGGTTCGAATTCAATTCGTCGAGTTGGAATTCAAAGCAGAGAGCAGCAGTTCACTTGCCGCTGACTACTTCGATGATTAGAGTGTATGATATGGCAACATGCTAATCATGTGCTGCCAAATCCCCCAATGGTGATGGTTAGTCGGAGAACTTTCTGACCTTATTGAACAAGTAGTTAACCTTCACGTAACAGCATATGATGTATTGTGCTTTTGTATATAGTTGAATTATCAACTCTGTAATATATTGGAATGACCTGATCAGCCTATGTTTATTTCCTGTAAACGATTGGTAAATGCAGCTGAGTTGAGCATATGAGCATGCTTATCCTAGAAATTTGTATAAGATAATGTCACAACATTTTAACCTGGCGGTCTATACAACCATAGGCAACTTGATTAGCCAAACACTGCCTAGTTGTTGTATCCGATCAGGCAAAGTTTGAGGGCTGCAACCAAACATCGTTGGATTTCAAGACCTGCCTGGCCAGCAGGCAATCTTGCAAGCAATAGCAGGCAGCTTACAGGCAGATGAAATTACCAGGCAGGAGCTTAATTGGGAGCTACATCCAAACAAGCCCTAATAAGCCATCGATCGCCATACACGTGTGACAGTAGTGTGAGCCTAGAAGCGATAAGTACTACGGATGATTACTGTACGACGACGATGCGTCAGCACGTATGGCAGCCGGGTATATATATCCATGGAAAATTATACCCACGAGCTGAGCATATATGTTGTACACTGCATAGCTAGGTGTACTGTACACGTACATCACGTGCGGATGCCGGATACACATAATATACCTACAGGTATGCTTGTATATATAGGTGTATACTGTATACTACTACTACGGCCGCGTGAACGAAAATAGTAGCTGGCCGGCGGGAGACTGTGCTCACTGATGCCGAAGAAACCTCCATGGCCCTCTGGCTGCTCCCATCCTGCGTCCACGAGCAACAGTTAATTAGACGCGCGCGCTAGACCAGATCGAGCACGTGGATCGGATCGTGCATATGCATGGTGGACTAGCTAGTGGGTTACCGTACCTCCAGGTGCTGGCAAGGGCCCTGACGCTCATGTAGATGGTGAGCGCGACCCATATGCCGACGAAGCCGCCGCGCGAAGAGAGGAGGATCAGGGACGGGATGCTTACGGCCGCCACGCCCACCATGGAGTAGGCGGCGAAGGCGTAGTCGGACGCCCCGAAGTTGATGCCATCGAAGACGAAGGCCAGCGTGTTCAGCGTCTGCGTTCCGGCCACCAACTGCCAGGGATTGATGTGTGTGTGCAGATGATCGAGTCATTAACCATGGTAATTAATTAGCGGCACGCTGATTAGTTTGACCTGACGAATCCGAGATTGGATTGGTGTGTAATTTTGCGCGATTCTTACCGGAACGCCCTTCTGGATGGTCTTGATGACGGCGGCGTCCTTGGTGAAGACGCCGGCGCCGAACTGCATCCCGAGGCCGAGGACGGCCGTGAGGGCGGCGCCCAGGACGACGCCGAGCTGCAGGACACGGGCGGTGGTGGCGGCCACCTTGTAGTGGTCCTTCCTGGCGAACGCGCTCGCGATCATGGCCTGCATTGCCACGCGAGCATATATAGACCAACAAGTTGATTAACACATGGAAATGGAACATCAGTAGAGTATAACTGCAGGACAGAAGAGCTAACCTGGCCAGCGACGGCGAGACCGTCGGCGAGTAATGACGTGGCCAGCCAGACCTGGGAGCAGATTTGGAACGCCGCCATGGCGGTCGGCCCATGGCGAGCGGCCAGCGACGCCGCCAGCGTCACGCAGAACGTCACGGCCACTACCCTGGCCAGCAAAAGAAATCCTGCAATCGATGGTCACAGTTAGAGCAACTCCAACAGAGTTGCCATTTTTACCTCTCCATTTGGCTCTCTATTCGACTCCCTATAAATATTCCTCTCCATACTGAGTATCTGACTCCAACAGACTCTCTATTTCTCACTCTCCAAATCCCAACGGCTACCTTTAACTCTCCTCTTCACAAACACTGACGGGTGGGTCCCACATGTCATCCCCTGCTTCCCAATCCCATCCCCCCTACCTCCGCCCAGGCGCCCACATCAGTGGCGCCTCCTCCCCATCCATCTCCCTCCTCTAGCTGCTGCCGCTAGAACTTCACCGCCGGGGAGCTCGGCCCCCTCCCCATCCGGCGCCGGCGCGGACGACAGAGTCACCGCCGACCTTGCCAATCCATGGCGCCCGCCGGGGGAGCTCGGCCCGCGCCCGACCATGGAGCTCGCCAGGGAAGCTTCGCCCCGCGCCGGCCGTGTCGCGCGCCGCCCTGCATCTCCCCTCCGTCGTCTTGCACCTCGCCTCCGCCCGCCCGGCCGCCACGGCGCCCACCGCCCCACATCTCCTCACCATGGGTCCAACACGTCATCCCCTCCCCCCCTTCCTCCTTTCTTTCCTATTCCCCATCTCCTCCTGCATCCTCGCGCCGGCGCGCGGCTTCTCCTGGCCGGCATCCTCCTCACCGGCGCTTCCCGGTCGACTCCTCCCTGGCTCCTCACCGGCGCGGCGCGGCGCTGTGCGGGCGCTCGGCGACGGACGACGCGTGGGACCCACTATCTGGCAAGCGGGATGAGGCTTGCCAGGTTTGGCAAGTCGGGGGAGTTATTTGGCAAGCCGGATACGATAGCAAGTCTGATAGGGAGTCTGTTGGACCTTGATTTTTTACCTCACTTGCCAAATTTGGGTTTAGAGAGCCATATGGCAACTCTTTTGGAGTTGCTCTTAGAGGTTACTCTATACGTTTTGATGTCAATCAACTCCATATCATAGCCCTTGTTTAGTTCCCACCCGAAATCTTTTCACCCATCACATCAAAGGAGAATCTTAGATGCATGAAGTATTAAATGTAGACGAAAAGGTGAAAAGTTATATGGATGGGCTGTAAATCGCGAGACGAATCTAATGAGCCTAATTAATCTATGATTTGCAATAGTAATGCTACAGTAACCATCCGCTAATTATGGATTAATTATCCTCTAATTACCATCGTTAGATTCGTCTCGAGATTTCCAACATATCCATATAACTTTCCACCTTTTTCGTTCACATTTACTACTCCTAAATTGGTAAAATCAATACCCGAAATCTTTTCACCAAAAACTTTTCATCAAAACACGGGCATAGATGATGAATTCAAATGCAAACCCTGACCGCATCCGAGGAACCGGCGGAATTTGAGGCATCCCAGGCTGGGCGGCACGACATCGACCTTCCTCACAAGCTTGCTCAGCATTATCAGCGTTATCAGGTACCTGCACGCAGTTCCTCCCCTTGTCAGTCGCTGCCGGCCGGATGTGCCACCACAACTCACGTCACGTCACGTCACGGATCCGAATACATCAACCATGCTGAGATTATTGGGCTTACTGAGAGAGGACATGAGCAATGGCAGCGCCGACCACGCCCATGCGGCAGCCAAATATCAAGATCGGATCCAGCACGATGTTCGCCAGGTCACCAGCCACTGGGGATTCAAATTGAAGCACAAAGAGCAGAGCCGTATTAGCTTGACAGTCACGGACGGTAAGAAATGGAATGAACCACATTCGTTTGGTGTTCATGCAACGGTGGATTCAGTCTTACCGGTGGCATATAAAGGCGTCTTGGTGTCCTTGAACCCTCTGAAGACTCCTTGCATTGCCAGAGACAGGAGCACGGCCGGAGCGCCCGCAGCGTCAGGTAGCGCAGTGCCGGTATCATCATCGTTGAACCCTGAAATTTTGATCAGACACCGATGCGTAAGCATTGCAAAAACTCATTGCAGCGACAGAAATTCTAAGAACACCGCCGCCTTTTGCGGGGACAGCGACTGACCGACTTGACGCCCATGAGGCGCAGCAGCGGCTTTCCGGCGGCGACGAGGAGGACGGTCTGGAACAGCCCCAGAAACGCGCCCACGATCAGCGCCGACGTCACGGACGGCACGAACCTCCTGTTCCTGCCGCCCTTCCGGCCGACGACGGCCTGGGCGCATCCCGCATCGGCCCCGGCGAGCTCGGCCGGCGATGCGCCGCCGGAATCCGCGGCGGATTCGCCATTCGTGGCAGCTTCTTCAGCTGAGTTCGGCTGCTTCTCGGGATCCGCGGCGGCGACAGCAGCGTGACGATCTGGATTATTATCTTCGCCCGCTTCTTCGTCTCCGTCGTCGGCGACCTTGGCCGCGGCGGCGCCTTTGCAGAGGACGGCGTCCTCCTCGGCGACGAAGGACGTGGTGACGCTGACGAGCGGGTAGATGCAAACCTTCATCACCTGGTTGAACACGGCGATGGCGACCCCGACGGCGGCGATCTCCACGGACCCCAGCCGGCCGACGAAGGCCGTGTCGATCAGCGACGCGAGCGGGTCGGCCGTGAGCGCTAGCGACGCCGGCACAGCGATGCCCAGGCGCCCAGCACCTCTCCGCCGAGCTCGTCCAGCTTGAACACGCTCCTGATGTCCATCACGAAAAGGTGCAGCCCCGTCCGCCGCGGCCCGCCGCCGAGCAACACGGTCTCCATCTCCGCCGCCGCCGGCAAGCCGTCCCCGGCTACCGGCTGCTGTTCCGGCGGCGGCGGCGGCGGCTGCTGCTCGGCCTCGGGCGTGGCGCGAGCCGCTGACTGGTGTTCCTCCATGCGCTCGGTCTGCCCAAGAATCGAACCCACTCCTCTATATATCTCTCAAGCTTGCAATCCCCTGCTTGTATAATCCATGCAGGCATGTGTGCGTCAAATTAACAACGACTGATGATCACATCATTTTCAAGAAAAAAAAACAGGACCGAACTGATCACCCACTTGCTCTTCTACTCAACTAATTCTACTTATCAAATTAACAAGGACTTGTAGGAGTACATCGATGCTAGTTTTGCTAATCGAAATCAGGCCGGGCTCGGCTCATCATCGGATTCCCTTCTAAGGTTAACAACGACTGTCTCACAAGCCCGGCCCACTTGTTCGGGGAAACAAATTCGGTTGGTGTATAGTTTATGACTCAGACGCATCATCACGAATGAGTAGTAATTTTCAAGAAATAAAGATGCATGAGTAGTGGTCATGTATACGAAGGCAGATGTACTAACCAGAGCTGATGAGCGCCCAAGAGCAGAAATGCAGCGGTTGGGAGGAGCAAGCTCGAGGTAGGAGATGAAGCGGACGAGCTGTGATGAACAGGCCGTGTGAGCACCTGTGATCCTTATATGGATCAACGGCGAGCTAGCTGGGACTGGGAGATCTTCTGACAGATGGAGAGAGAAAGTGGTGTGCCCTGCACTAGATGACGCCCGGCCGTCGTTCTGAAATGAACGAGCCCTGCTAGTGCTCTACCGGTGGAGTACTCCGATCCTACTACCTACCGGTGTCGACATGTGGCAGGGAGATGCACGGCATGCCGATGACTCGCGAGTCCACATCTTACAATGGTCGTCCACGGTGGATATGGGTCTACAGTAAAATCATTTTATAACTTTAGTAGCAACGGCAATGCTAGTTCCAATCCATAGTAACTTCGACTTCAAGCTTCTGAAGAGGAGAGGATGATTTATACCAAAAGGTAAAACATTTTTCCTTGAGCACATGATAAGCATTTTTATCTGTAGATACCCAAGGATGCAAAATTTACTGGTTATTAGAGGCCATTGTCTATTGCAATATGATCCCGGTATAGAACTATATATCCCAGTATGCTTGACTGCTTTATACTAAAACTGCGGTGGTTTCCACTTTATACTAAAACTGCGGTGGTTTCCACTTTCCCGTCTAATTTTCTGGTCAGAACAGAATGATAGGAGACAGCGTGTACTAGGCATTAACCACTCCCCCTGCAGGCGTGATACGGCAGACCGGCAGAGGGCACTGATGAGTGATGAGCGTCGCTTCTGCCATGCTTGGCCTTCCCCGGATCGACCCTGCCCGACCTGGCTACTCAAGTGAAGACTAGAATAACCAAACCTAGGCTGCCGGCCTCGCAAGCTGCGAGAATACGAGGTGCGCATTCCCGTGCTCGATTTGGCCAGTAATTTAGTTTTATTCGAAGCAACTTTAGTTTGCTTCGCTCAAGATTTATTGATCAAACAATAAAATGAAACTGAGCTAGGATGAAGAAAATCGAAACCTTACACTTTGGTTTATCTTCTTCGTTAGTGCCATGGCCGCTGGCAAATGGCAATGGCAGAAATTGCATGCACGCACTCCACTCCACTCCACTGATCCACTCTATTCATGGTTCATGCATGTGCCGGCCGGCCATGGATGATGGATCGAGCGAATCTGCCACTCCTAGTACCTCGGAACCAGATTGCCATCTCTTTTCAGAAAAGAAAACAGTAGTGCTCGTAGAAAAAAAATGGGAGGAAAATGGTCGAAGGACAAGAACGCCACCGTCTCTCTCAGAGGAAAATGGTAGAGAAACAAAGAAGCAAGCTCTCGTCTCGTTTCCCAGCAATCGTACGTACGTGCGCGATCTGCCACTTCAATTCCAGCTGGCCGGTGACGCAAAGAGGCAGAGGTGCTATCGATCTGATACGGTACGTAGGGGCCGGCAGGGCCGGGGACTCAGGATGGGAATGGGCCGGGGCGACCCATTGGGTACTTGACCCGACCCATAAAGTCAAAGCCAATGGGCCGCACGGGTTGGCCTCAAAATAAGAAAGGGGCCAAAAAGGCCGAAGCCTGTCGACCCATTGGGCGGATAGGGTCGACCCACACACACAGCTTCTTCCCCATCCAGAGGCCGACCCGACGCCCCCATCCCCCAGACGACCTCGCGAGCGAGCGAGCAGGCGGCGGCGGGCGTGCCGCACTCCGCTCAGGCGCTGGCGCCGGTGATCTCCACCCTGCGGGTCTCCCCTCGAGCGGTTGTCTCCTCCGTCCAATCTCTCCTTCGGTTAGTTTCTTGTCTATCTTCCTTCCGTCTCAGATCTCGTGGCGCAGCTCGCCACCGCCGCCGTCTCGCAGCTCGCAAGCAGCGGCGGCGGCGCAGCCGGAACTCTCCTCTCCTACGCCCGGGACTAGCCACCCATGGCGGCGTCGCTGCTCCTCCGCGTAGCAACGTGATTCTACTTATGTTTGATGCAGTAGTCTTGTGGCTGGTAGTCTAGAGGTTACTCGTTGATCCGCAAGGAGGAGTGGCTGGTAGTCTTGGTGTGATTTCACGCGGTCGTCGATTTGACGCGAGAAGTACCGATTAGTGCTTGCAGATTCGATGTGTGCTTGAGGGTATTAGGGTAACAGTTCTGTTCTGGATGGTTACTCTTGTGGTAGAAGCGGTGCTCTCACGATTTGTGAGAAAGAACTTGCGTTCCTTTTTTTATAAAAAAATCATGGATTTCTGTTGTTGTAAAGATGGTAGATTGCTTCATGTGCACAGGATGTTTTGCATTTGCAGTGTCAGTTACTTTACTACTGATATGGAGCTAACCATTAATAAACTGGTGAAAATTGTCAGATGCAGTAGCAGCACTATGTTTTGCCACTGTTAAACGAGTTAGTGCATATGTACAGTCTAGTGAAGATTTCTCACCAAAATCCACTGATGTTCTGCATTACGTTTTTTCTCTATCTGCCAATGTCCGTGTAGTGTCAAGTATGTGCATTCAGTACAAGCAGGTAGTAGCATTAGGTCGTGCCACTGATAAATGAGATAAAACTGTGGTCTGAATGTTAACATTGCCCATCGGGTCTCTGCACAATACCCTAGTCAGGTTAGAGTTCAGAAAATGAGTTTGCCTCTGAATTCTGATATACAATCAGAGTAAGAATTTCAATCATGCTTGTTTATTTTGGTAATGCCCTGGTGATTGTTTCTAGATGTAGTCAGGCATATGACACTTGTTTCTGATCAGGAGGGACAATCTATTAGTATACGAAAAATGACTACTGACATTAAACAATACTGTTCAGTATATTAGTTTCCTTATTTAATTATGTTTGACAAGTACATGAAAGTCCTGTGCATATTTGGTCTTTCAGATTTCACATATCTGCTTTTAAATGACTTGTGCATATTCATCTGTACATGCTAGTGGTAAGAATGAAATTTGACGGACTCTGTAATAAATCACTCAAATAAAAGCTAGACCTGTTCTCTTACTTGGTAAACAGACTCGGTTCTGTTTATATTTCACTTTGTTGTGCCCATAGTCATGGACCTGTAGGATGATCGTGTTATATCTAAGTGAATTATACCTGCTGTAGTGTGCCAGTCCTAACCTAAATTGAACCATCAGTTCGTGAAGTTGGCAGCAGATCTTTACTCTTTTAGCAGTGTCCTTAGACTCTTTTACTTGATAACAAATGCTTTATAAGGTGCTGTTGTGTAGCAGGTGAGGAGGTTGATGAGGCATGCTTATAGAGCAGAATCTAAGGAGCTGTTTGATTCAGGAGTGAATCCAGTGGGGCAATTCAAAAACATCCTAATGAAGTGCAATTTCTGTTTCAGTAATGATGTGTGTCGATTCTTTTTCTTTAGCATCTGATGTGTGTCGATTCAGTGGTTCCATGTCCTAGCTACTTGTTTCAGAATGCTGGTATCTCCTGTGCGTGGCACATCTAATTGGCTGGTGATGTTGATTTCCCGAGCATTTTGGTAGTTCATAGCCCACGATGGGTTTGATTCAGTATCTGTAAATTATTTACTGTAGTCGTATGACTTGTAATTCTAATTAGTTGCTGTTCTGAAAAAGTGAAAATGTTTGCATAAAGATGGGTGGACCCGTGGTGCCCATTGGGCCATTGAGGCCACAGCCTTTGGCTGTAATGGGTCGGCCCTGGCCTTGGTATTTGGCCTTGGGGCCATGAGGGCCAGGTCCAAGGCCGGGTCCGGGCCGGCCCATTCCCATCCTGACCGGGGACGCGTGGCGCGACTGGTTTGACCGCCGCGGCAGCACGTACGGACGCCGCGCGTCGGATCTCTCGGCTTGGATTGGATGCATGCCCAGCCCGTACTTGCTCGGTAGCTGCAGTCTCGGTAAGAGCAAGTATCATGGGATACAGTCAGCAGGTGAAATAGAGTACCACGTCAGCCAAATCTGAGGTGGAGGAAAGAGAAAGATAGAAAGAGAAAGGGACGGGCGCCTCGCCGCTCGCTCGCTCTACGCCGGCGTATACATTATTTTAGGCCCTCTAGCGTTTTTCTTGTGTTCTGGTTGGTTGCCATAGCAGCGGAAGTCATGCAGGACATTAAATAGGCGTGGGACCCTTCACTACTGCCGGTCACCTCGCATGAGCTGGAACCTTAGTCGCCCGGCAGCTCTTAAACGATGTATCTGCCGGCCGTGCTGAGATAGCGCCTGGCTCAGATCACAGTTCCCCCCGGGCTCCTTTTTCGCCTCTGCTTTTTAAGCTGCTCTGCTTTTCAGCAGTACAGTATATTTAAAATTCCCTCCCTGATAAACTGCTGTGACAAAGGCAAACTAGCACTGCAATCATACTCTCCGGCCTGTAACAAGAAGCCACGGTCGATCGAGAGGAGGAAGCTTCGTTCCTGCTAGCTTCTTTTTTTCGGCGGGGTATCGACCGATATGCCGCCCAAGCGTGTTGGACTGCCGCCGACTTCGTGATTCTTAGATTAGATTGACCACCACCAGATGCAGTGCACTAAGCAGAGCAGCAGCTGATTTATTAAGGCCGTCGCGCCATGAAGCTCATTCATGCTCATGCAAGTGCTTCGAGACCAAGTTACACTTGCACGGAAAGAGAAACGAGACCGCCGAGGGGTGACTGGCATGGTGAGGACGACCGATGATGCTCGCAAAGCAATGCCACCAGAGTTTGTTTGCGTCAGTCATGGAGTCCATCTCGTCTGGATGAATATCAAGGGGTTCGCACACACTGGAAAGATAGATCTTAAAACTTTTGTGGAGTTTAATTATCAAACGGGGATGTAGCTCAGATGGTAGAGCGCTCGCTTAGCATGCGAGAGGTACGGGGATCGATACCCCGCATCTCCATTATTTTTTTTGAATTTCTCTTACTTTGTTGCTTGCATTTTTTTTTCTGCGGCCACACGCGCGCGCATTTGTGCCATGCGTGCAACAGAATACTGCTGCAGATGTTACTCTCCGTCCTCCAACCCTCACCTTCCTCGACCACGAACAGCCTGATACTGCCTCCCTCAGGCCTCATTCGGTTCCTTTGGAACCGTTCCACCCGGATTGGGGTAGATATAGCAAGAAATTTGTAATAGGTATAGCAAGAGACCAGGATTTGTTTCGGGTCGTGAACCAATTTGCTCATGATAGGTACAACAAAAGACCCGGATTGGTTCCACACCTCTTGACTAGTGGATTGATTCCCGGTCTTTTGTTGCAGCAATCATGAACAAATTGGTTCACGACCCGAAATAAATCCCGGTCTCTCGTTGTACGTAGCACAAATTTCTTGTTATAACTATCTAATCCAGGTGGAACGGTTCCTAAGCAACCGAACGAGCCTTCAGTCGGAGCCACACTGACCCAGCGATACGGCCCAGCCCTAGAGATCGATTGTGCACAGATTGTGCATATATCGCCGGTGCAGTGAGGTGAGGCCCAGCCCTAGAGATCGATCAACCAATCGGAATAATGAGTATCAGAGACGACGTGGTGCGACCATTATTTGTAGTCGATCGCCGGACGGAGACCGCGTCGTCTGGACAATGGTCGACGGAGAGAAAAGGGACCTTCAAATGAGGTAAGGTGCATGCATGTCCCTCGAGCCTTCAAATGTGAAGGTCGCTGCTTCTCTCCGACTCCCCGTCAGCTATAGCCTGCAGGCTGCAGCGATAACCGACGATGATGAGGGGGGGCGGAGGAGCAGCTCGCATACTAAACTGATACGACTATGGGCAACGACCGCGCACCAAGCAAACGGTGGCGCACGTCTCGGCCAATGGTCGTGAATGCATATTTAGCAGTCGGTGGCTCGGTGCCAACAGAATTGACAAGAAGGATAAGGCCCATCAGACTGGGAGTTACGGCGCCCAAGTGCTGTAACGCCGTCGTCCTTGGTGAGAGCGTTGATGTGCCGCCTGGCTTTGACACCGCCTACATGGCGGGCCCGGTGGAAGTGATATGTTCCGTTTGGTGTACGCGTCGAAGAGTTAGGGTATATATTACCTCATATAATATGCGTGTCGAAGATTGGCACGTCAGAGGGGATGTAGCTCAGATGGTAGAGCGCTCGCTTAGCATGCGAGAGGTACGGGGATCGATACCCCGCATCTCCACTATTTGTGTTTTGTTTTTTGTCATAGCTTTTTTAAAAAAAACTTGCAATGCAAGAAGACTGGACGAACTGCATGTCTGGCTGGACTGGACGCGGCCGGCTGCCCGCGATCTGGGCCCGGAGGGGCGTTGGGCCGCCTGACCAGGCACGCGCAGACACAAGACGAGCGCCACGCAGCAACCCTCTCGCTCTCCGGGTCTCTCGAATTTTTCCCGTTCTCCGTTGTTTCCCAAAATGACAAAATCTTCATACTTTTTCGAAATCAAATTGTCGAGCTGTAAATAAGTTTCCTAGAATTTCACTCCAACGGCTAATTCGGCCGCCCGCAGTAATTCCCACGCCGCTTCGACGCACCCTCTCCCGTTTCCCGTTCCCAGTTCCCACTGTCCGTCCCCTTCCCAACAGTCCCAACAGAGGAGGTCAAAACGGAACCAAATCACAGGACACGGAGCCTGCCTGAAGAAAGGAACCAACATCCCCAAAACAGAAGACCGGCCACCCACCCGGCGGCCACCCTACACGACGAGATGGACACGGGCTGGCTCCACCGATCCGGCGACCCCTCCGGCGCCGACGCCGACGCCGACGCCGCGTCTTCCTCGGCGGCGTCGGCCTCCTCCGCGCGCGGCTCTGCATCCCGGGCCACCCGCCTGCGCAGGGGCGTCCGGCTCCGGCTGCGGCGAAAGCGGCAGGAGCCAGCCCTCGCCGCTGGGGCCGGGACCGGGGCCGAGGGAGGCGCCGGCATGCAGGACGATCTCGCGCTGCCCCTGGGGATGTCATTCGCGGCCGTCCTAGCGCAGGTGCGTGCCATTTCCACGGCTCGAGCGATGTTTGTGTCCCTTTTCTTCTTTTTTTGAAAATAATGTCCTTATTTTTACTTACAAGTGCTGTACACAATTGCTATTCTGTTACCAACTAGGCAAAACTACCGAAATCAAATTGAAAGAGGCGCAAGGCGAACTACCAAAATCGATTTCGTTTTGTTGCATTTGTAATTTATAGAGGCCAATGGCGCTTCAAATGTGATGTGGCAGGCTGGCAAGCTTGGGGCCAGTGTAGCGATAAAGCACACGAAGGTATATCCTTTGGGGGAGATGTTTCTGTGGCCTTGTGATTCGCAAGACGGCGGATTCTGATTCGTTTGCTAGTTGCCAGATAGCTCCCTGCTTGTCATTGTTTCAGGATGTTGGATGTTATTTAGATTCCTATTTAGGCCAGTAGATGGCTTGAATATCGACCCAGTCAACAAAATTAATGGCTATCCCCTTCTGTATGACTTGTACCTTCTCTCCAGTTAGTGATCATGGGAATCGCTCTTTTCTGCCTCAAATCGCATGGAGAGTATTTGAGCATAGTTGTTATTGTGTCCATATGGACTATGCAGGCCTAGTTCTTTCGCGCAATAATTTAAAATCAAGCATAGTTATAAAAAAAATTGTACCGTTTTCCCCTACCCTTCATATGCACTATTGTTGGGATTATCTGCTCATAATTTTTCATGTGTTCATCCACCCTTGGTTCACATGCATAACTACATCATCAATACACAGAAGGAATCAAAGCATATCACATATTTCACCAATTCACCTGCATATTTTTTTAGTCGGCATGCCACCTGCATAAAACTTGAAGTCAGCATGATCGTGCTATATTTTTATGCAACATTTTTTTTTGTTCTGGGCAATAAGGAAATGCCTTCATTGGCTGCAGGTTGTGAATACGAAGAATCGTTCAGGGGAAAGATTACAGCCTGCACTCCTTTCCAAGGTACTATGCTACAATTTGACTAAATATCTACAAAACCACACAAAATTTGTAGTCTGAAACTGAATCTGGACTGTTGATGCAGATCTGTACATCGGCAGTGAAGGAATCATTGAGAAATGTAAGTCTAGTTCCCTTTATCATTGCACAGATCAACTATTATTAAAATTCCTGATATGCTTTTCACTTACCATTTGTGTAGATATATGGTGATAAGTTAGACAATTTTATGAAAAATTTTGAGAAATCATTCAGCAGCACACTGACGACGCTCCATCTTGTTAATGAGATGCCTGTTTATGAACAAAGTCCTATTCCTCAATGTTCTTCTAAGCATGAAGACTCTGTAGTGGCAAGCATGTTGAGCACTGGTGGTTCGCAAAATCCCCCACAGGAAATCAAGCCGGACAATTTGAACTCAGTGGAAAGTCGGCTTGTTCTTTATGCTGGTGGCAATCATCAGCTGTCTCGTCGCACTCGTGGCATATCTTCTCCTGAATCTGATCAGCGCATACTTAATGCATTTGAGAGATCTTTGAAAGAGCAAACACGGTCAAACGAGCTCAAGGAATTTGAGATAGGCCTTAGCATGAGAAAGTTGCAACTAAAACAGTCTCAACTAGAACTTAACTCCTACTCACACATGTTAGAAAAGATGAAGATATCGTTAGGATTTCAGAAAGCTTCCTTCAGAGGGGAGAAATTAAAGACTCAGATGCAGGACACAAGGCATGCAGAAATACTGAGGACACTCATAGATTTTCTTGTTAGTGCGGTGATTATCATGTCAGTATGCTTTGGGTACGGAACTTATATTTATTCATACGAAAGAATAACTGATATTACAGCAGCATGTTCAGCCACTTCAAGGGTAAGCTCATCTTCTGTCTCGTCTTTTTTTTCATATTAGAAATCAATGAATAATACAATCTTCACAAACATGTGTGGTAACGAGAAGGATTTTCTCTCATGTCCCTCATGCAGGGATCTAAATCATGGTGGGTGCCGAATTCAGTGTCAAACTTTAATTCTGGGTTGCTCTTCCTAAGATGTCATTTCATAGCAGCAACACGTATGGGCTTTGGCATAGTAATGATTGTGGCAATTGCTTGGTTAGCATTCCAGCGTTCTGCAGTGTCTGGATCAAACATGCCAGTAACGTTCAACTTCATTCTATTGGGAGTTATTTGTGGCTTTTTTGGAAGGTTCTGTACCAACACGCTTGGTGGGGATGGGAACATCTGGCTCATATGCTGGGAGATTCTTTGTTCCATCCATTTACTTGGAAATTGTTATCCATCTGTCTTGTACCGTGTTCTTCATGGTCCTATATCTGTATCTCACAACAAGGAAGTCATTTGGTTCCCATATTGGATTCGTCGGTGGATATTTTATACTATGCTGGGGTTTATTATCCCAGCCTTGACAGGCTTCCTGCCTTTTGCTTCTCTTTCAGACTGGCTTAATCATTTCACTGAAGAACTAAAATCCATCTTTGTTGGTGAGAAAATTGAAGCTTGAAAGATCTCGGACGCAATGATTGGCACAATGATGGTGTTTTATGTCATCTGTGCAAGCAAGTTTGTGGAGAAGTGAAATTGTTCTCTCTGTGAAAAGATTCAGAGATTCAGCAATAAGTGAGGAAAACTTGTTGAATGGGAGGTACAGTTGAACAAGGAAGAAAGTTGTTTATAGTTTGCGGCAGCAGCAAGCACATTATCCAGAGATTCAGCAATAAGTGAGGAAAACTTGTTGAATGGGAGGTACAGTTGAACAAGGAAGAAAGTTGTTTATAGTTTGCGGCAGCAGCAAGCGCATTATCCAGCTCAATGTGCTCCCATCTTTGGCTAATATAATTGGATGGATATCATCCTCCTTCCACTGAAGTCAAAACTTCTGAGAATTCAGGCTTTTCACTGTTGTGATCTTGCAACCGGCAGACAGACGAGTGCCTCATTTTGCAGCAGGCATTTTGATTTCAAGATGCAAGTTCATAACACAGTGTAGTCCGTGGACTTTGTCCACCAGTTGGAAACTCTGTCGGTATTTCAAAATCTTTTTGTTGTCTTTGTACTTTGTAGTAGGCTTGTAGCTTGATGATCTGTTTGTTCATTGTAATTATCAAGAGAGTCGGTTTATATAGTATTGGACGGTTACTCTTATGCGGCTATTGGAAACTCAGCCTGAAGTTGTACTGAGAAGCTAGTACATCCATTCAATGTGTTCCTCTACTTACTAATTTTTACATGCGATTGCCTTGTAGCCCCAAAATTATGCATAATTTCGAGTTTGCTGGAGATTTTGGTGTATGTATCTCCCTTTGTATGAACCATATACGCCAATCCTGTTATTCTTAAGCACTAATGTGTGCTGGGTGATAGAGCCACCACCCTCCTCTCATTTGGGCAAGAGTTTACCAAGCCTGCACTTCATGTTTTGAAGAAGTCCGCTACACACACACACACACACACACACACACACTCCGTATATATTTTTAGAAACATCACTGTAGCTGCTGTCATTCAACAAATTTGCAAATTTTATACTTGCACGTCTGGACACTAAGATTCTGACGGTGAAATGCCAATTACTTACAAGCATTGTGATATTCACAGATAAAACTTTTCCAGTTATTGATTCGTACCAGGTACGCGGATGTACACGGGAAACTGCTGAAGTTACAGCATACAACATTAACAACTGCCTCCAAGCAAAATTCTATGGCCTTTTGTTGAAGCCTACATGACCTCTGGAACATACAATAGGGTAACTCAATTTACCTCAGCTCCGGAGGATGTCTAGAGCTGTCGAGCAAACCGATGTGTGACTTTTGTTTTGTGTTTTCTAAGACTTGCGCGCGTCCTCTGTCATCATCATCACCGAACTCGTTTACATGAGACCGAGGCAATCATCTCTTCATCTCGTGGTCGCTTTCCATTTGCATTTACAAAGCTACAAGAGAACTTAACTGGCTGCTGTGTGTCTGCTCCATGGATTCATCACACAATAATGTAGGACAAAAAGAAAAGAGTTTAGAATATCTTCTGGATTGTAAATGAATAGATACAAATCACTAGTTAGTCAACACTTGAGATCTTGTCAGTTTGTCACTCACCTGAGACATACTCTACTTGCTTAATCTTCTTCGTTGGAATTGTGTCGTCCAATCTGAGTCTTCTCTTCAAACCAAGGACGATTTCTTCGCTAAGTACATCATCCCTTCGTCTTGAACGAGATGGTCTGTTCTCTTGAGGCTTGCTCTTCTTGGGACGCCTTTCTACTTCCAGTCCAGATTTTCGCTTTGAGCACACAAGAGTTGTTGGATCTGAAGAATACAATTTCACATACCAAATGTCTGTGAATATCTGAAATGATCTCCCCAATGCAATTTATGCCATAATGGCATTCTTCTAGTATTGAGTAGTTCATCTTTTTTTTGCGAATTAGTTCATCTAATATTATGAAGATCAGATATTGATGACATGTACATGCAATTTGTATAACGGGTTAATTTGCAGATCAGTCAGTAATAGTTGATAATGAACTCACGAAGAATTGCTACATGGCAATGTCGTGAGGCCCAAAGATATTGGAAACTGCGTGTAATCAACAATACTGAAAACAGAAGCAAAAAGAGTGTCAGCTATTTTGTATTTTCTGCCTCTGCTGCCTGTTCCTTGATTTGTTCCTATCCACTCTCCCGGCCTCACGAGAAGAAGAGGCCCGCTCGCGTCGCCCCGCGCAGGCGACCCGAGCGGGAACCCTAGCGCCGCCGCCCCCCCCTTCCCCGCCCTCTCTCGCCGCCGTGCCGCCGCCCGAGGGGGTCCCGGAAGCCCGTGTGGCTCCCTAGGAAGGCGGCGGCGCGGCCTTTCTTCCCCTCCACTGGAGTCGGCGGCGGGCGCGGCCGCTCTGACGTTGGTGGACCTCGCCGGCGCCGGCGGCCGCTGCTGCGGCGGTGGCGGCGGAGAGCGACGGATCCGGGGTGCCTGCCCCCGGATCTGGAGGCTGCATGGGTGGAGCGCGCTTGTGCTGTTCGGAGGCGGATGCGGTGGCGCGTGGGGCGGCGGCGACGGCGGCGGCTCCGTGCGGCATCGGGCGGGTGGGCCATGGTGGTGATGGTCCTCGCGGTGCTGCACGCAGCGACGACGGTGGCGGCGTCCCGTGCGGGGGCGCACGGGTTGGCAGCGTTGGCGGCAGCTGCGGCAGGCAGCGATGCGTGCCTCGCTGGCCATGGTGCTGTGGGTGGACCCGGTGACGGGCGCCCTCGGCGCAGGCTGCCCTTGGCCGTGGCGGCCGGGGGCGACGCCGGCGGTGTGCTGCGTATGGGCAGTGGGAGCGGTGACTGCTGGGCGGTGCTCCCCTTCCTCCCTCGACGGTGATTTGCAGGGTCGGTGTCATCAAGGTGATGGGGTCAGGAGGTTGCGCTGGGTGTCCCAGCTCTGGAGCTGCTTGTGGCGTCATGGTGTCGGCTCGAGCTGTGCCGGGCCTCCTTTCTGGCAGGGGCTGCGGAGGTGGAGGGGAGGGTGCTATTGTCGCAGGCCCGTGAGCGTGCGGCAAGTTTGGGGTTCAGCCGGGCGAAAGCTTGCATCGACTATCCTGTCGGTGGCGATGGTGGCGACGTCCTTGGAACGTCGTTTCTCCGTTGGGGGCGCCATTGTGAAGCACCCTGCTTTGCTGCACAAGGTTTGTCGGGGTGAAAACCCGGTCTAGATTTGGACGAGCGACGGCGGCGCCTTTGGCGTCGCGTCCTTCTTGAAGGCGTCGCTTCTCGAGACCTGTCTCGACTTATGGCAGTAGTGGTGGTGATTTGGATGGTGGTGCCCGTGCGTAGCGGTAGAGGATGTGCGCTCAGTCCGTATTGGCGGGGAGGTGCAGAGGGCCCATGGGCGCTGGATGGCTTGAGCTGGCGCACAAGGTGCAGTGGTGATCTCGGCGATGGTTGGGCAGAGGTGATACTCTTCTAGCAGTTTCAGATATCTGAGTCCTTGGCAGAGGAGTGTGAGGCGGTGGGTGAGGCGAGGCCCCCACGCAGAGTGGCCGGATCAGTGGTTCTCATTGGTGTTGCGACGGGAGTGGTTTGCTGAAGCATCACTGGAGCTGGGGGATCGACGATCGTGTGTGCGACTTGAGGGTGATAGTCCCATGGTGGAGGAGTCCGGATAGCCGCTCGAGCTTGCAGCGGGTTGCGGCTTAGGCGTGGCACAACGTTGGTGACGACGGCGCAGTTTCGACGGCTTCCTTTCAGCTCCTCTCCAGCTCCTCTCCCAGGCAATGTTAGCCTAAACGCTAAACGGTAGTCGTTCGGTCAAGCACCGTTTAGCGTGTAGGTCGTGTAAACGCCGTGTACACGGCGTGTACACGGATTACACGGTAGTGTACCACATCAGTAAAAATGACAAGATGATAAGTAATATAGGGACCAATTCTCAATTCTTAGACACTCATCGAGTCATAGGTAACATAGGTCACAAAAACACATGTAAGCAACCATACAAATATAACCAAAAGGCAACATGTGACAACAATACTGATTCACACCTTCAAATTCATGACAATGACATACAAGTACCAAGTAGTATATAGCCTAAACGGTGGCCTACACGGGTTTACACGCTGTGTAAATTTGTTTTGCGCCGTTTAAAGTCAACCGTTTACACCGTGTAAGACCGTGTTTGACCGTGTAAACTGGTTGACCGTGTAATTAACCGTTTAGGTCTAAACTGCACAGTGAGCCATCGAGTAGCGTTTAAACGTCGTGTACACGGCCTACACGGCCGTGTAGGCGAACATTGCTCCCAGGTGGTGGTGGTGTAGTGTTGTGTGCGTTTGTTTGTGTGGTGGTGTACGCTTCGGCGCGTTATGTATCAATGCTTCTTCTTCTTATATGACAGAGCAGTGCTCCTGCTATCTTTTCAAAAAAAAATGTATTTTCTAGCCTGGCCCAATATTGTACAGAACATTTGTCCGGAACAAGGTGTTTGTTACTTGACAATTTGAAGTCCAATGTTACAAAGAAAATTGGCAGGACTGATAAGCTTATGGATGAAACCTACAGTAGAATTTTAGTTCTCAATATCAACCGTAGCAGCATCAGAGTAGTCAGTACTCAGTAGTTTCAGAAACTTTAGTGGTATACCAAATCCAAGTAGCGGCAATTTCCTTTAACCCGGTTGGTAGTATTGATCGTTAAAGCTGATAGGTAAGAACGAACCAGGCATAGAATCTACATGATCCTGAATACTATACAAGACAAAAGTTCACCGGCGTCGATCATCATCATCCCACTTGATTTCGGAACCCCGACCGCACATTGTATTTCCCAATCAGTTAGCAATCGTATCAGTCAAGGATTAACAGTTCCTCAAGGAAGGGGATGCCTGAACCTGAACGCACCTGAGGACGGGGCAGGAGGCGCGGCTGGCTTGCCATCCACGACGACGGGCGCGGCGGCGTCGGCGCCGGTGGGCAGCCCGCGCGCGGCGAAGAAGTCGAGGATCGCGCGCCACGTGACGGCGGAGCAGACGTGGCCGGAGCCGCGGCTGAGGAAGTAGCCGTTGGGGCGGACGGAGGCCGGGTCGAGCCCCAGCGCGAGGCCGACGCGGGCCAGGTCCACCCCGGAGCCGCCGTCCACCGCGATCGCCACGGTGTCAGCCGGCGACGATGACGACGAACGGCGGAGGTGTACGGTACGGGGCGGCGGCGAGCCCATCGCGGGAGGAGGATGAAGCTTCGGAAGGGGCGCGGCGTGGGCGTGGCGGGGAGAGACACGGAGAACGGTCTGGACTCTGGTCGCTGCCTCTGCTCGTTCTTTCCTTTGGGAGGGTTGAGAAAGTCTAGAAGAGTCGCCGCGCGGTCGGAGTCCGGAACTCCGTGCCCGTCACTGAACCATGGGCCCGGCTTGAGTTTTTTTTTTTTTTTTTGAGAAACCGGGTTTATATTTCACATGAAAATATTAGTGGTTACAGCCCAGACCTTACAAGAGCTCCCATGAAAGAAAGGAAAATTACAAACTAGTTCATGTAAAGTCTTCCCGGTCTTCATCGCCGCCGGTGGCCGGAGCTCAAAGCTTGAAGCCGACCTCCTCCCTGGCAATGGAAAGAAAGTTTTTGTTGCCGTCTTGTGCAGCACATCGACTTCGACATGCCTTGATAACGTTGAACGACCCGGCCAAATCACACCGCCAAGCACTGAGAAATCTGGCGCCTCCGCCAAGGACCCCAGCATCCCAGACGACGAATCACCCCGAAGGGGAACTGAACCACCCAAGCAGGTGGAAACACAAAACCAACCCGATTCCTCGTGTTGGTAGACAAACCTCCAGCTTCCAGCAGCAACCATGTCACTGATTTCAAGTCCGGCAACGCGATTGACATTGTGGGCACAACCGGCGAAGGGAAGATCACAGAAGATTCGAGAATCGACGCATAAGAAAACACCAAAGGATGCATCGTCGATACTGAACCCCCCGCATGAGACACCGTCATCAAGCACCACAAGCCTATCGACCATCGCCAAACACCATCCACCACTGACACAAACGCCACCAGGAAATCCATGGAGGGAACAAAAGATTTCCGCCCTTCCGCAGAAGAAAGGAAAATAGAACCTGATGTTGCCACCTTCCGTGAAGACTGGGAAGCCGTCGTTGACGTCGGAGAAGCCATCCTCGTCGTCACGCCGTCGTCTACCGGAGGCGCAACACCAGGAAAAGGATCCACGCCGCACTGGCGGCGAAGATAAACCTAACCCTAATCTACTCAAACCAGGCCTAGTAGTATAGGGTATATACACCGGACGACCAAATCGAAGGTTCCCCCATCCTCCAGCGCCGGCGAGGACGCCGAAGACGGGGAAATCCCGTCGATTTGGTCGCCGGAACGCGAGTCGCCTCCGGACCCTCCGGTTCGCCCTGGCGGAACTGTAGCGAGGGGAAAGCGAAGGGAAGGAACCGGCCCGGCTTGAGTAGTTGGGTTGTTAGCGTAGCCCGGCCACGCCGCCGCAAGCGTATACGGAGTACCTACTTATGGGCCTTTTCTCTGTGGGCCTTGCAGAATGGCTAATCAACATGGACCATATCAAGTCCAAGGAGGCGCCTTCAGCGGGCCGAATGTTACGCCAGGGCACAAGTCCATCCAAGTTCCACCGTACAAAAGAGCCGCATCCAAAATCATATACGGAGTATATATTTTCAAAAAGTACCATTTCAGAGTTCCTAAAAACGGTACCATTTAAGAATATTTTTCTTTTATTTGGGAATTGGAGTTCAAAAGATATGTGTTGGCTTGCTGACAAAGATATATTATATCTTATATTGTAATATCTTAGACTAAGGATTCTCCGCTTTAAACATTGGCAACGATTTCAAATATTTTGTTCCCTTGCGAATTGGCATGTAGTCCAATGATAGAACGGTCTAGTGGAACGCTATCCACCAGAGTGGTGCTTGCACCTTTTCCTGGGACTTTCAGGATTTATCGGCGTTATGCGTCAAGTGGTAAGCGGCGTTCCCGTCGACAACGAGACGCCAATGCTCACTTTGGGAATCTCCAGGTCTATCGGGTGCTTAGTCCATCGAAGGTGCTTATAGAGGTAGGTTAGCGTATGTGGGGTTCATAGGGGTGATTGTGCGTGCGTGTTATGAGCGTCTGCGTGGTACTGTGTAATTCAAAAAAAATCGTGCCCACTTAACCTAAGCTCATAGCATGTCACGCTCACGCCTCTACCATCATTTTATCAACATGACATTGCCACTTCCAACTATGTTTACAATCGTCTCCCGTTTTTTATGCGCTATGGCTCATGGCCATATATTATCCTTTTACCCAACCTTTTTACGTAGCCCACGAGGCCACGAAAATATTAGGCGATGGACAAATAAAGAGGAGTGTCAAGCCTCCATGAGCTCCAGAGAGAGAGAGATGGGCAAAGCTTCCTCGTGGTCGAGGCCAACACCTCTTCCATTAGTTGTCCATGGAGTAAATTATTGATGTCCATTATGTACTTAGTTAAGTTTGAAAATATCTAACAAAAGTTGTACATAATGAATTGATCTGTTGTATCTGGCTCGCTCTTACAGTACTACTTTTACTCTCAAGCTCCCCTAATAACGGGAAATGAAAATGAACTAACCTTTTCTTATGGCATGGCATTACCACTTTCAACTACTCGTCCACCGTCTTATATTTTCTATATTTGGCCTACAATGACAGATAAATAAAAATACACAAAGAATTAGTCTCACACATTTTTGCTATAGTATAAGAGCAGATGGGGGCTCAAGACCCCTCCCCCACAGGCCCAACCTCTCCCTCTCTACCAACACTTGCAACTCCCCCATACCTCACTGCTAGCACAATGAAGTTATAGGGAAACTTGCACCCACAAGCTCCCATGGCATGCGCTAGCTAGCTTATTACCTTTCCACGAATTAAATAAACCAGAAAACAAATTCAGAAAGTACGATCTAGTTAGACTTGTTAATTAAAGCAATAATAAGAGCATCAGTTTTGTCTAACTTACAAAAATAGAAATTTTGGTGAAAAAACATGCAATATAGATATCGTCTATTTTGGATTTCTCACTAGACAAAGATAGACGACGGGGATAACTCTCTAGATTGCGCGCAATATATAGAAAAATTGTTGGAGATTATAAAGATATAGAAAATAATTTTAATCAAATGACTTTTCAAATAATAATTAGTAAATTTTAAAAATATCCATGGAGATGCTCAATTGGACAGTTCATCGAAGCTGATAGTTGTCATGCCCCTGGAAGTGATCAATTTTTATTTGTGTTCTTCTAAACATGTGGGCAAGTTAGTTAGGGGTGGATAGTACAATTATCATGCTGACACTACGCATCATCTCCGAACGCCATCATCCAAACGAGCAACTAACCGCATCGTCTCCACACGGCTCCACAAGCGTCCGTTCGATCGCCACCAAAGGCGTCCCGTCCGTTCGTTCCGAGCGCATCGCACGGTTCGCACCTGCTCGCCTCCCCGTCCGTTCCGTTCGCACGAACCGCTCCCCGCGCCCACCAACCAGCCCGTCCGTTCCGTTCGCACACAGAACCAAGAGACCCAACCGGATAACTCCGCCCGGCGCCGCACATCTGTATCGGCCGCTGTGGGACGAGGCGGGGCCCACACGGACCCTTGACCCCGGTTCGCGTGCAACTCACGCACCGCACCGGCCCACGAACCGGCGGGCGCGCGCGGCCGTGGTCGCACCCGATCCGGATCCCGAACAGCCGCGCGCGCAGCGGGGGGGCAGGTGCCCAGGTGCACGGGGGCCACAGGGAGGCCGCGCAGGGTGAATCCGGACGCTAACCTCGTATCAAATCCGGTTGTGGGCAGCCGCCCTATAAGAGGTCGAGTCCGCCGGCTCATCGCAGCCCCACCCCTAACCCGCTCCGGCCGCCACCGATCCTCCACCGCCTGCGAGATCACCGGATTCCGCCGCCGCGAATCCGACCCCTGCTGCGTTCGGAGCCTTCGTCGACGATGTCGGGAGCCCCAGAGGAGGACAAGAAGCCGGCGGAGGGCGGCGCCCACATCAACCTCAAGGTCAAGGGGCAGGTATGCGCGCCGGCGGTTCCCCCTCATCTTCTTCATCCACCTTGCCGCCGCATAGCTCTATTTCCTGATACCTTTGGCGATCGACGCCATGCCATGGTTGCCTAGATTGGTAGGGTTTTGTCGATTTTGGTGGTTCTGTTGCGCCCTTGTGGCGATCGTCGCGATTTAGCAGTTGCTTAGATTGGTAGGGTTGCGGTGGCTCTAGTTCGCCCTTGTGGCGATCGTCAACATGTTGGGTTTCCATGATTTTGGGACTGGTGGGTTGTAAACTCTCTGTGCTATTAGATGGTAGGGTTGTTAACTCTCTGTACCATTAGATTCGCGGTGATTACATTCGGTGTCGCCGCGCATGTAGTTTTGTCTTCGAGGTTGACTTGCGTTGACCCGAATTTGGATTGGATTGATACTGTTGGAAGTTATAATTGACTGAACATGGCATCAACTGTTTGGTGAATCTGTACTGGGACAATGCCATAATGCTTACTATCAAGTTTCTCTGTTTTTTTTAAAGCTGTATCTTTTAGTTTCGGAATATGTTTATATAAACAGCAGCAATTCCAACTTTGTAGAGCTGTGTGCCTTGTGTAAACCTTACCGTGGCCTTCACTTCATAGTGCTGTACTCTCGTTATTCAATCTGTTGACCTTATTCTCCATGGATGTGTTAATTCTCGAAGTCAGTTTGTGTAGGCTTTTTAACTTGGTATGAATGGCATCAACTAAACTGATTAGTCAATATGTAGTAGGGACTCTGGCAACTCTCATTTGTGATGGTAGATATTGTTGTTAGTTGAAACATGATCTTAGTGAATTTAGCACTGGATAATTGAAGTTAGTTTTTTAATACCATGGGATAGTAAGATTAAATACAGGATCATACCTGTTTATTCTGATTTGGTCTAAACTCTCATAAATTTTGAATTGTTACAATTGGAGGATATCTATGAGATGTGGAATACTAGTTTTTGTCTGTTATCCATGGAGCTAAGTTTCAATATTTTGTCAGTCTTGGGTTACTGAAACCCTTGTAGCATGTTCATTCAAGGATTCTTGAAGTTGCCTGTGCATGGGTTTACTTGCTGGAGCAGCACTAGCTTGCATGCTAATTGGAATTGCTTGTTATACCTGGGATATACTGATATTACTCTGCACTTGAGGCACTTTTTTACTTTAATTTAATATTTTTTTCTGTTTTTGTATGTGTTTCAAACTTGGGATATGCATTAAGCATTCTTTAAAAAGAAATTGAAACCTTTTGATAAAATGCATTTAAGAGTAGGTTGGATATTGCACATCTTACATGTCAGATTGAATTGTTTTAGGTTTTGATAAGTCTTATTAAAATTCTTATTTGCTCATTTTTAAATTTTAGGATGGCAACGAGGTGTTCTTCCGCATCAAGAGGTCCACCCAGCTGAAGAAGCTCATGAACGCCTACTGTGACCGCCAGTCTGTGGACATGAATGCCATTGCATTCCTTTTTGATGGCCGTAGGCTTCGCGGTGAGCAGACCCCTGATGAGGTGTGTATGCTCTCAAATTCACCAGATTTGCAGCAACTCCCCTAACATTTAGATGAATACATGACTGATATTTGTTTCTCTGCCAAAAACTGCTCAGCTGGAGATGGAGGATGGTGATGAGATCGATGCCATGCTTCACCAGACCGGCGGCAACACGGCTAGTGCTTAGAAGCTCCCCTGTCGCGGCCTCGTTTTGCTGCACAATGCGCACTTCTTCCCTAGTAAACTAAAGAAGTCTTGAGGGCACTTGTGAGGCTCTGGCTCCTGTGAGCCATTTGCTGAAGGACATCAGTAGCCTGGTTTAGTAACATTTGGTACTTTGGCGTGTCATGACTCGTTTATCTATCACCTAATATATATCCAACCGTGTGTGTTCCAATGATGTCGATGTTTTACCTGCTCAAGTCTTTGCTCTGTTAACCGTCCGTTGTCAGCCCGTTCTGTGCACGGAGCCGCCGTGTCATGGTTTAGTTTTGTGATGATGACAGAAAACCGGGCGTTGCACGTGCCACCGTTATGATTTCGATGGTAAAATCCAACCTTGAGCAGGCAGTGATGATATATTTATGGTTGTATTCTCTGAAATGATATTGTGCTTCTTTGAAATGAGGAGTTATGCGAATGAACGGTCTCTCTTACTGGATGTATGGATCATGTGATTCACTGAATCGTGGTGATGGTGATGATTTTCGAGGGAAGGCATCTATACGATGAGCGAAAATTTTATACTGCACCATGTCAGTGCACATGATTAGATGTACAAATTTTCCATGCTGTTTGAGGAATTTGCAAATACAAAACAAGGAATCGGAACCTTTCGGCCTGGTATATGTCACTACATCAATCACCTGGTCTAGGGTTGGAGCTTGCTTGGTGACACTCCTATACACGAGCGCTCTGCGTTCAATTCTCGTCCGATCTGGTTTCACCTGCTCGAACTGTTGCCGTATACGACGTTGTGCCTCCTGTACATCGTGCGCGGCTTAGCCGTGGCTATAGTGTTCCAAACGGGCCGCCCGGCCCTAACACGGCCGTAGCCCGATGTAGCCTGTCCCGACGCGGCCCGACGCCCTCTTCGTGCCGGGCCAGACCGGGCTGCCGTGCCACACTGGCGGCCCAGGCTCGGCCCTATGGTCTTTTATGCCCAACGGCTGTGGCCGGGCCCGAAGCAGGGGGCGCGCGCGGCCGGATCCAGGGGTAGGGGCGGGGGGAGGTCGCCGTGGCGGCGAGGACGGAGGAGGCCGGTGCGACGGGCGCTGGGAGACGCGGTTGGCGGCTGCGGAGGTCGGCGTGGCCCGCGCTGGGAGATGCGGCGTCGGCGGAGGCCGGGTCGCGGCCCCGTCGGCGGCGGCGGAGGACGGGGCCGGCGTAGCCTCGGCGTCGGCGGGGGAAGGGATGGCGCAGCCCTGGCAGCGGCGGAGGAGCAAGGGCGGCGCCTTGCGTCGCCAGCGGCCGCGGCGTCCCAGGTGGCAGAGGAGGTGCCGGCGCGACGCCCGACGGAGGAGGAGGCCGGCGCGGCGCCGACGGGGTGAGGGAGCACGGTGAGGTAGGCAAGAGAGGCGGCGGCAGCGGGTGGAGCTGGAGGATCGCGTGAGGGAGCAAGGTGAGGAGGAGAACGGGTAGGGTTTGGGGAGGTGGACCGGTGGGGAGGGGAGTGGTGAGAGGAGTTGGGTGGGCCGGTTTGCATAGGGAGTTGGTGGGCGTGTGGAGGCCTTTTAGCAGGCCGGGCCGCCTATCGGACTGGCCCCATCGGGCCGTGCCTCGGGCCAGGCCGGCGTGCCGAGGGGGCGGCCCAGGCACTATTAGGTCATCGGGCCGGGCTGACCCTAGGCACTATTGATTGGGCCTCGTGTCGTGTTAGTGCCGTGCCTCGTGCCGCAGATCATCCCGACCCATTTGGAATTCTATACCCGCCGTGGCTCGTGGCTAGTTTTCTGTTCGTGAATCGTGAGGACAGGGAATACTGCGCTGCACGTGTCGCCGTTATCATTTCGATGCTGATAAGCCTTTGATAGCCTGCGATTTACAGTGAGCAGGCGATGAGGATATCATGGCTTGTTTGTTTACATGTTTTGTTTGCAGCTCTGCCCGGCTTACTTTTGTCTGTATTGTGTTGCTCCTGTAAGCAGGGTTAAATTTTTCGCTACAGTACCGGTTTTTTTGGAATAAAAACCGGTCCGGTAAACCGGTCAAACCGGCCGGTTAACCAGTAGGAGCGGTTTGGTAGGGTCGGTTTTGAACGGTAACCGGCCCTATTATGCTACCGGACCGGACCGGTTTGACCGGTAACCGGTCAAACCGGACCGGTTACGAACGGTAAAAAAAAACCCTGCCAAGTCACGAATGATGATGAGAGAGCTCTTTTTTACTGCTAGGAGCGCGGAATGGACTGAAATTGGTGTGGATGTGATCAGTTTGCTTAATTCAGGTGGATCTGTCACTTCGATTGATAGTAGGCCTGATGTTTATGAATCAAATGCTACTGAACTTTCCTAGTGAGGCTCTCCTCTATACACGGCGTCCGATCTGGTTTGCCAACGGCATCGGCGTTCCTAGGCGATCCGACATGTGTACTCGTGAGAAATTAAAGGTAGCCACACAGTCCACGAGGCCGTATGGTCCCGTCGGTAAACTCGCCGGTAAACAGATCTGCGATCCGTCGCTCCATCAGTAGTAGTAACAACCGAGATCAAGATCCAAATCCGGCCTCACGCGTTACCTTTTTAACAGTTTTTTGACCCGACTTGCACACAACACGACTAGCAGTTTACTACAGAAGCTTTGTAGCTGCGCCAGCTCATCGCGCACGGCCTAGACTACTGCCTTTTTTATAACCTCGCCCCAATCTTAAAGCGATTTCGGATAATCATTTGATTAATCAGAGCCAACGAATGAGAAGAGCTGACATTCTTCGAATTTTACTGTACACGCGACAATGCTCCATGTGCGCTCTACACAACTACTACAACTCTACAAGTCTACTACAACCTCTTCAACCCCTCAACACAACGGGATATGGGGCTCCCGACATGTGGGCCACGGAATAGATAGATCCAGCGGGCCCACCTCCCAGTGCCGGGCTCGCCGGTATCCGCGCCGTACTACGGTGAGCCTTGTTCGTCTTCATTGCTCCGGATCACATGAAGCCTCAGGGTCTGCAGTAATGGCCCGATCTACCTCTGACCCTGCGCATTTACTGTTGCTCATGCCAATTTCGCCTTGACAGAATAAATTTCATGCTTATTTAACGCGTTGCATTAAACTAAACAATTACTACTACCAATAGTGGTCGATTCATCTTTTTTCTTTCCACTTTGGATGTACTACACGAAACTTGTTGGCAGCAGTAATTTTCCGGAGTTTCCAAACCCTCTTGGATTTGCTTTGGGCTTTGGCTTCCTTCCCGTGCAAGATTCCAATGCCCAGTCAATAGCTTCCTCGGCAATTTTCACGGCATGGCGATGCCGTTCCCTGCAAATGCTCCGGTAACCGCCATTAAAAATGGTGATTAGTTAGTTAAATAAATCCACGGCAGGATCATCGCGTCGCGGGGAGGACCAGTTGCTGGGATTAGTCATAACATAATCGGTGTGCCTTGCTGCTTTCGTTGTGTTTTCGTCGGGCTCCGTGCTGCTACGCTGCAGACTGTGCTGTCACATTGGAGAGGGAGAGGGGAGAGAGAGAGGCGCACACACACAGATGACAGATATATAAGAGAGAGAAGAGATAAAAGCATCAGTTTTTTGGACTTGTCTAGAGAGAGAAAGAGACAGGAGGCAGAGGGAGGGAGAGCGGCGAGCGCTGAAACTGCCTGCTGCCCACTCCCCACCCCCACTTCTTCTTCCACCACCACCCTCCTCCTCACCTGCCGCCCCCCTCTAGTTGGCGCGGAGGGAGAAAATTTTCGTCGCTATCGCTGTCTGTGGATGGAGTGCTAGCTGCTGCCCCAAAATCCTGGATCCAATCCGCGGCCCTCGGCGCGAGGGGATGGATTTCGACGGCGCCATTGGTGATCAGGGGTGAGCTGCTTTCTCCGTGCTTCACTCATGTCGCGCGTGATTCGGGGTCGTACGGCGAGATGGCGCGGAAAAGGCGGCCTTTTGATGGCTGGGCTGGGGGACGAAACTGGGGTTTATTCCTGTTTTCCGCTTCGATTGCTGCCCCTGTTGATCCCCAATTTCGCCCTCTTTGGTACGGGTGTTGGGTGCAGTACTAGTGCAAGTTGCTACCAACTGCGCCATTTTTGGTGATCTTTATCTAGCGTATGATGATGTTAGGGAGCAGGGTAAAGACTTCTAATTATGGGGGTAAAGGATCGTGTTTTCCCTTCTTTTGTACGAAGCTTTTGTTGTGGCGTTGGCTGCTTTTGTGGTCTGCCGCGCCTCAGTTAGCAGTAGTTGTTCGTGTTTTTGGCTTTTGCTGTTAAACCCTAGCTACCGGTTGCTGTTCGTCGTGTTCGTCACAAATTCCGTGATGTATTATCCTGTTTTGGCTAACATTTTTTATTTATTTGCTTATACTATCCAAGGATTTATGTTTTTCTTGCTATATTCCGTTGCATTGTTAGATTGCTGTCACAAGCTTTTGCCCTGCACAAATATGTTGTCTGATATTTCTGAAAATTCTTGCATTCCACAATGAAACACTAGGAATGTGGACATGCTGTCCACAACCACAAGATGGCTATCTTGCCGTGTCTCTTTGTGGCTGCTGCTAGGCCTTTTATATCAGTTAGTACTTAGAACAGCCGCAGAGTTCATGATCTATGTTAACCAAGTTTGATAATGAGCTCAGGTGTTCAGTATAATTCACTGTAATTTTTTTTTTGATCTCCTGTCAAAATAAAATTTCGATCTATATCCCCAAGTTTAAGATTGAGCTCAGCTGTTCAGCTGCAGAGTTCATAATCTATACTACCCAAGTTTAACAATGAGCTCAGCTCAGATGGTCAGTATAATTCACTGTAATTTTTTTTGGGGTTTCCTGTCAAAAAAATAAAAAAAATCGATCTATATTCCCAAGTTTAACATTGAATTCAGGTCTTCATTATAATTCACTGTAAAATTTGTACCCTTTCTGCAATATTGGCATGGACAGAATTTTATACTCTGTGTTTTTCACTCGTTGATCTGATTTTTTTTTCAGTCTTTGCATGAGTACTCACTTCTAACTGTGTTTATCATTGTGGAACTTCTTACAGTGAGATTTGGGGATGGCAATGTGAGGAGTATAGTCTGCAGAAAGATCTATTAGCTGGTTTGCACCCATCTTTGCATCACTCATTCTGCCCTAAAGATGTATCCACCCAAAGATGCTGAGCATCTTGTATTTCTGATTTGGCAGATCCCTGTAGCAGCTTGTGGGCTGAATCAAGCAACAATGTGGGTCATGATTGGAGCATGTTTGATGACCAAACTCCAATTAAACATTGTACAGACTTTGAATTTCAATTCTGTGATATAGGAGGTAATGTCTTGTTCTCATGGTTATGAAAATTAACAGTCATCACTATAAATAAATTTATATTCAGAGCAATTTCGCCAAGTTATTAGCATAAATTGTTTTTGACTGCCAATATCCTGTACTGAGCCAGCCTGCATGCAACCGGTTGCACCTTCTTTTAGATGCCAATATGTTATCTAACTCAAGAAAAAAAAACTGTTATCAAATTCTCTCTGCTCCCTGAAATTGTGTTAATGACATCATGCCTCGTAATAGCTATAGTAACTTGTAACTCCACAAATGTACATATACAAAGCAAAAGGACTAATAAAATAACAAAGTCAGCTGGTTGTCATTTCCCTCTTGCACATGTTTACTCTGAACGAGTGTTGAAATTGCCCTATATGCAACTGATGTAGGATTTGACCTAACTATTGCACTGGATTCCACTTGTTTGTTTCCTAATTTTATTTTGTCTGGCCTTTTTTGAAGAACAATGAAACCGTGTTTCAATATTAGTTGCATTTTCTGAAAGAGTTAAGACTTCAATGTAGATATCACCGTCAAGGACTTTGAAGAAGGGAAGGAAACTTTACAGGCTAAACGCAGACGCATGCTGCAGTTCTGTCCAGAAAATGCCGAGGTAGATGCTCTATGATGGATTTATCAATGCCCCCTTTTTAGAAAGGAAGTGAACTTTATAGTGGTTCTATTGTCGGAAACTGTGTCAATCTATTTATTAGATGCAGTTGTATGTTGTATCGCTTCAGTTATGTAATGCCTCTCTTTTTCCAGATTACCTGCCCTATGACTGAAGATGGACTTTCAGAAAGTCTGCAAGTGATGGAGTTTTCAGGTATATCTTCAATCGTCTCTGTTAGGCTTTTGGTGCTTAGTTTGGGTGCATAGTTTGGGTGCATTCTTCTCTGTTCCTCCTAATTACAGTGGTAACTCCAGGTACCAACTGTTTATTGAACTCTGACGGGACAGATGAACTGCCAGAAGAATGGTTAGTTAATTGCTCACAAGATAGCGAGCGCTCACAAGATAACGAGCCTCGTCTCCCAGCTGAAGAAATGTATGTAATGCAATCATTAAATGTTTGGCTTTATTAATTGTTCAATTAATTATCATTGAAGATGAAATATTACTTCTTATGTTTCTGAAACTTCTTACAGGACTAGCCCTGCTACTGCCGTGGAAAAAGCCAACAATATCTCTGGTTGGTACAAACCTCTCATGAGTTTTCAGTGTTGCTGTTTATTGCAGATTCAAAGTTGCTTACAAAATCAATGATATGCTTATTTTCAGTGCATCCGGATTCTTCGCCTTGTGAACAAGCTACCGTAGTTCACAAAAACCCTGCTCAAGCTGGACCTATACCTCTGAAAGGTGTGCCCGACTCTTGTACAGTTTTGGTTAATGCACCGTGGCTTCTATTCTTCCTTTTCAGAACATTGCATATTGGTCAAATTACCAGCCTATTGAACTAGTTCACTTTTCTCTGTTCCATAGCTGGAAGAAATATTATCAGAGCAAAGAAGGTGAGAACATCCGTGGCATTCCCTTTCGAGCTTATCAAGCCATGCAGTATCCACGGTGCCCTCACGCTGAATGACATAAACGAGAAGATCCACGCCCCGCCACCGTACAAGATCAAGCACAAGTACGACGAGGAGCCCAACTCCCACCAAGCTTCAGCTATCTCCGGGAAACCCGTGGTCCACAAGACGAAGATCCACACCGAAGGGGGAAAAGGAAGCATCACGATCACCAGAACCATAGGCTAAGCTGACCATTGTGGCGACGCACGGTGCCTAGTAGGAAGCAGATTTGATTTTGTATTTCTGGCGCTCTGGGTTTTGCCCCAATTGGTTTGTCGCCGAAGAAATGCTTACCTTAGACCTTAGTATAGTGGTTGTAACATTTTCGCTCTTGGGGAGCAATTTGCCGGTGCTTGCTGTAATGCTGTTTGTTTTATGGGATAGGTATTAGATAGAGCGTGTGTTGGTGCGCGCTGGTAGGGGTTGTCGCGGGCGTGCTTGTTTTCTGTTTGTTGAAAGGCGAAATAGTTGGTGTAGAGTTAAGTATGGACATATTGGTTTGGCGAGATGATATGAAATCTCAATCTGTGAGATGCTAGCCTGACGGACTGAACTTCCTTCTGTTACCCTGTCAATTGGGGCTCTTCCTGTTCATGTTTTGATCAGATGTGAAGTCCAACAGCAGAACAGAGTGTCTGTTGTGCGATGCAAGGACGGTCTAGGCTGGCCGCATGCTGCTCGCCGCTGTTGTGTCACTGCTCATCGGTGAAGAGTCCTTTTTGAACTGATGGGTCAGGGAGGCACACGTACGGTGCATCCATGGTCCCGTCCTGCGTCCTTGGCTTGCGCGTAGCTGTCAGGATTCGCAAGTGCGCCCAAGATCTCGTGCCGGATCCCTGGCGAAATGATGGCTGCTTGGTCCATCTGCGCTCGTCGTCCGGACGACGGCGGGGCAACGGCTGGTGTCCTTTGCTCACCTCGACGCTGTTGGCCGGTGCACATTGCACCTGACGCCACGAACCGGAGCTCCGTGCGTGCGGGTCCCCTGCACGATCGCCGTGGATGCCGTGCGCGACAGCGGCGCCCGCACGGATTGACGCGTCGCGCCGTGCGCCCGTATGACAACAGGGTGTCCGGACGGTGTCCCTGCAGCACGGCGATACGGGCGCGATGCGTGTCTGCGTTCCAGTGGACTGGAACTTTGCCAGTTTCACCTTGCTTTGTAGAGTACTTGCAAGTTGCAGCTACGATCACTTGTATCCTGGCAATCCCCCTTTTCTATCCTATTTTTTTTTTCTTCTTTCGTTGTTGCTTGCTCAAAATCAAGCCATTGGCATCCATCCGTCAGACGCTGACGGATCTCTTCCTATACTAAGTGGCAGCAGCAAGTCGTTGGGTTGGCCACTATACGAGGGAGCACGAGGCGGGATCTCTCGCCCCTGCCGGGGCAGAGCAACCAGCTCGCACGTGCCATCGCCGTTGCCGTCGGGGAGGAAGGAGGCGGAGGCAGCAACAACTCCGGCCCACACGCGTACGGCCACAGCCTGGAACGTGGGGAGACTCTCCCTCAGAGGCAGCTTTGTTGGTGGCGCAGCGTTTTCCGGGCGCGCGGAGCGACAGGTGCCGTGCATTGTTGGCATTCCAAATTGCAGTTATCATCTCACATGGACATGGACACTGCCGTTTGGATCACGAGCGATCGTGAAGCAGTGATAAACTGGAAATGATTCCCTGTGTTGCAATTAAAAGACCTTGATGGCAAATCATGTACAAGTACCTGACATAACTTCAGTTCAGACTGCACAGCAGCAGGAGACTGGCAAGTAAAATTCTCTTCGAGACTACGCTGCCTCACCTAACTCCTGCACGCTGCCCAATTATACCTCAACAGTTGAAGATCCAGCCGTGCCAATCGCCTTACGCGATCAGTAGCTGTGGCGAGGTCAACTGGAGTGGTTGTAATAGCAATCCACAAAGAGAGATTAATGGATCATTGATTTGATTGATTAGCGTCAGTGCAGTGCAGCGTGGACAGCGAGTCCCTGAGCTTACTTTTCTAATAGCCAGCAGCCAGCCAGACCTATCGAAATCGAACGCTTCAGCATATACCACCAAATACGCGCACGTACGCGGCCGATCATCTACAATTCATAATGTGGGTAGGTTATCTGGTAGCAGCGGCGTCGTCGTCCTCCAACCAAACACCAAACTGGACAGCTAACATATAATGTCCTGATGGAGGACGAATGGGGGAGCTTCCAGCTTCGTGGCTACATCTCCCCCTCCCCTGTTTAGATTTTATCAGTTGAGTCAGCAACACTTGAGCAGTTGTACTATAGTAACGTGGAGCTCAAAGGTAAGAATCGCTCACGCTCCAAGGTTTAATTTTGACGAAGTTTTGGGTTGAGGAAATTATAAAAGAACTAGCGCGGTACAGTCTGTTTTCTGTCAAAAAAAAGGTTGAAAATTTGTGCAGGTGTTTCGAGGCTCAGAGCACTCTTATGCCTGGTTAACAGTAAAGAACGAACGACCTGCCCCATTGTCGACATGCCGTTGCGTACACGCACCACTGCAAAATCTGATCAAGTAGCCACATTTAGGAACGTTTACTTTTCTTCGGTTTACCATTTGTGCTCTGAGAGATTTACTGTAGGTAGTTTTAAATTTCATAGCTTGGCAATTGGCGGTTGGCAAACAGGGAAAAAATCACCGGGTAAAATACTAAAATTCAAGAAATGCCCTATTTAATTTTTCAGGTCATGCACGAATCAAAACAAAATTTCAGAAGTTCAAAAAAATATGTAAAATTCTCGCTGACTCAACGAGAGTGTCACCAACAAACAAAAGATGCGTGCGTTTCCGGTTCTGTCCCATGTCCCAACGTATGTTTCAATCATCTCGAAAATTGAAATTTCACATATCTAAAATCGGGTGCTACATACTCCCTCCGTCCCAAAAAGAATGTCATTTTAGCCTTCAAAATTTGTCCTAAAAAGAGTGTCGTTCTCGCTTTTCAATACAACTCTATCTCTATCTCTCTCCTCATCTATTCCTTCTCGATTCTTGTGTGCTCTCTACTTTTTTTGTCTTCCTTAATCCCCATGCCAAACCCCTAAAACGACTTCTTTTTTAGACGGAGGGAGAATAGCAGCATGATGCTCCCAAAATTGGCGCTAGTGCTACACATCACCCAAAAGCCAAAAATAGGAAGGCCGGCGATTACGCATGCATGGCACCACGGTAATTTAGGCCCAATCGCCCGCACGTTGCGGTAATTGTGTAGCCGGTAGCCCACAGTTTAAAATGCCCGCGAGACCCGCTCCAACGCCTCCCTCCTCTCCTTTCCTTTCCCCACTCCTCGCGCGCGATCCATCCATCCATCCCGGCCATAAGACTCCATCTCCCCGCATCTACCGCCACCTTATCGCCTCCCTTCCAACCTCCCCCCTCCGATCGACCGCGAACCAGCCAGGCACCAACAACACCGCTGCGGCGGCGGCCCGGCGAGACATGGACGGCCGGCGGCCGGAGCTCCGGCGGACGATGACGCTGTCCGAGCAGCTGTCCACTACGCCCGACCCGGCCATCCGCGACTTCCTCAAGATCCCCCACGACGCCGACGCCGATGCCGGCGAGAGCCCACCGGCCGGAGGCGGCGGCGGAGGATGGAAGCCGCTCCGCGACCGGCTCCGTCTCCGCCGCGCGGCGGCCGCGTGGCCGCCGCCCAAGCCCCGCGCGGCCCCCACGGCGGCGGCGGCGGCCCACCACGGCCCGACGAACAGCGGTGACCTCAGCAACATCAGCAGCGCCAACAGCCGGAGCAACAAGTACAACTACTCCCCCGGCGAGGCGGCGGCGGCGTTCTCCCGGACATTCTCACGCGCCCCCTCGCTCCGCGCGACGCCCACCTTCTCGCGCGTTGCGTCCACACGTGTCGGCCCCGCCTCCTCCTCCCGCTCTAGCTCAAGGCGCCCCGCGACGATCAACTTTCGCGACCTCGATGAGGAACACCACGACAGCGGCGGCCATGGCGACGACCACCGGGAAGACGACGACGACGATGAGGATGATGATGAGGAGGAGGACGACGAAGAGGAGGAAGAAGACAAGGAGGAGGAGGCGCCGGCAGCGCAGATGTCGCTTATGGCGCTGCTGGAGCAGTCGGACAGCCAGTGGAGCGACGACGAGGACGAGGACGGCGGCGGCGGCGGCGGAGGCGGCGGCGCGCGGAAGAACGGCGAGGCCGGCGACGACGACGAGGACGACGGCGAGGGGCGGGAGGAGGAGATGGTGCACGTGTGCTGCGTGTGCATGGTGCGGCACAAGGGCGCGGCCTTCATCCCCTGCGGCCACACCTTCTGCCGCCTCTGCTCACGCGAGCTCTGGGTCAGCCGCGGCAACTGCCCGCTCTGCAACGGATTCATCCAGGAGATCCTCGACATCTTCTGACCGACATGATCGAGCTCGTCCTTCGGTTGCCGTCCCTATCTAGGCCCTTCACGTCCTTGGCATCGTCACAATCACCATCGTCTTCCTCTGCTTCTTCTTCTTCTTAGACGACGAAATGAAGCTGAAACCGCTAGGTAAATTCATTCAATTAATCGATCAAGCTGTTTGAGCTGGCGAAACACCAAAACTGGTGTGTGCTGATTCATACGATTTTTTTCGGATGTGATTGATTGTTCAAATATGTTATGCTGCAATAAAATTGACATTAAGCAATGTGTGTATAGGTGTACAATGTACATTTCAGAGTGATTGTTAGGTTTACTAACCAGCACCAAAAGCGAATGGGATTATACCTGCTCTGTTCCAAAGCACCTTTTGTTTGCTCAATTGAACGCCTACGCTGTGCTTGTTTTTCTTGGTTGGATTGGATGTTGGAACTAAACTATCAAAATTGTTCCACGTCACCATCTGATGACAAGAGATTTTTGTCCATGGTCCCATTGTAAGCCTGATTTATCGCAACCCCCAGCCTCCCTTTCAAAGAACGTAGAGAAAAACTGCAATATACTAGTGCCATTTGCATTTCCCTAATAGCACAAGTTGCATCCCATGCTTGTGCACAAGCTTCCGAAAGAAAATACGGCACCAAAATGGAGGCAGGACATGGAGGAGCACGGAGCATAGAGGAGAGATGCTTGTTCTCTATACGAAAGAAACAGGCCCTTCTCTGTTTGTTATATTAGGCCCAAGATACGATAGGTAAGCCGGCAGCCCGCCAATTTTTGTCCAACATTTATTCCGGCACATCATCTTACGGTGGGAGAGCCCATTAGGCAAGTCATCATTTTACTGTAGGGTTTAGGGTTTAGGGGATCCCGCCGCCATGGCCACTTTCAAGTCATCATTTTACTGCATCAAGTCATCATTTTACCGGCTGCATCAACTGCAATGCAAGCTTATGGCCACGTTGTCCGTGAGAGGCAAGGGCGACGGATTTCAGTGATGTCAATCTTGTTTACGAAGGAAGGGAAGCTAATGGTGACTCGCTAAAAGACATGTTTGGTTCCTAGCTCCACCTGATGGAGTTTGTACTGCTGTAAACGTTACTTAATAAAATAAAAACAGTACGCCTGTTCCTCAATAAAAAAACTTTCGATAAGCTAGCGCGTATATACTTCTCTATAACGCTGGGAGGATTGAGGCTCTCCCAGTGATTCGGCCACTGTAGTTTTTTTTTTTGTTTTTTTAAACGAGCACTATTTCGTTTTTTCTAAAAAAATAAGTGTACATCTATGTCACTAAAAGATTTTTTTTCATACGAGCACTATTTCAATTTTATCTCAAAAAAATAAGTACATCTATATCACTAAAAGAAAATGTGTCCATCTAGAGTCGGTGCATCCTCTCTTGCTACGTGGTTCCAGACTTTCAATGTTGCGCTTTGCATACGAGCGTCACGCGTGCTGGTATCTCGGCATTGTCTTCAAATGAAATAGGTACATCCATATCGCTGAAAGAAAGCGAGCCCACTGAGACTCAGTGTGTCCTTGCCTGTCATGTTGTTCCAGACTTCTGGCATTACGCTATGCTCGGTCGCTACATATTAATATTTTGTATTATTGGCAAATGAAATAGTGGTGCCCTTTGCGCGTTAGAGAGCCCTCATTCCCTCCTCCACGAAGTTGACAACATGACACAAACATTACGCTCCTCAACTACTCACCCAATTTCTCCCTCACGTGTCAACTCGCCTTCTCTATCCTCCGCTCCAGCCCCTGACCGGATTAGAGGTGATGCCGCTGTCATGGAAGGAGGCACCACCCTTCTTGTGCTCATCAACTTCACGTGTGAAGCTCACTGCTACCGTTTTTGTGGAGGATGTATTAGCTAGATCGTAGTTCCTCCTCTTAGGTTATCCTCTCAGTTTTCTTTGTTGTCGCCGGCTAGCAGGCCACCAATGCCACAACGCGTCGCTCCGGTCTTCGATTCCTAGAAACTCTAGCGCAGCAGTAGAAGGCCCTCATAGGTGTGCATTTTGTGTCAATATGGCCACACTCTCTATGGTCAAGAACATCTGCGTTGTCGTCATCTGAACTTGCCGATGGGTCATGCCAGAATGAACCATCGCTATTCATGATCGATATTCTGTGCCTACCTTGTGTGCATATTACCCACTACATTCAGCAGCCAGAGGTTCTTTCATGTATGTTGTATCAACTCATCAAAACTAATAATATAGAAATTTCAGAACTACCATATAGTAATAACGTAGTAATAACAAGTACGTATATATGTAATCGGCGTTAGTGCGTGATCCTTAAGTTATCTTCTCTCTGTCGGAGGAACTCGTGTACACTCGATTTGCCTGCTTGCGTAGCAGGCTTTATCACTCTAGTACCTGAACTTATCTGAAAACGGAGCATACGATCGCATTACCATTTTTGCGTGTCCGGTAATGGCGTACACGAGTACAAACAAGCAGCAGGCCGAGTATCAAGGTAAGATCGGCGGACGTGAGACGAACACGGTCACAGTCCAGGACCACGGGTTGAGGTTGAGGAGCGAACACGCCGCATTGGTCCACTCCTTGTTCAGACTTCGGGGAGGCTGGCCGGCGGGCCGGCTGGGCTGATGGCCATCCACAGCACGGAGCGGCCATTGACAGAGATAGGAGAGGGAGAGGAGGAGCAGTTGGAGCACTCGCGCTGGTCCAGGCGCACGAAGGAACGAAGCCACCAGCATCCGGCGGGGCTGCCACTTCGGCTGCCGCGCGCGCGTACAAGGTGACACCACCCAACCAAGCCCATCCGTCCATCCGTGCGCATGTCCGCCGCGACCTGCTGCGGCGGCACTTGCACATTTGCATATTTGCATTGCACCCGGCGGCCGAAAGAAAGGCGTTGGGGTTCGGGTGGCGCGGGTACCAAACCCAGCACCAACCAACCCAAACCCCTCCGCAAACCACTCACTCACTCCCCCGTCTCTTTCCTACCCCCCACACACACCACAGAGCTAGAAGAGCACTGGCACACGCCGCGCCGCGCCAATATAGTACTCCGTAGTAGGAGCACTAGCTGTATGCCAATGGTAGTGGCGCCACCACTTTCAATAGTATTCGGCCGCCTCGCATTCGTTCCCAGCTGCCCTGCCGCTCGCCTCTCTTCTTCCCCCTTGCCCTGGCCTGCCCTGCACCGAACTGGCCGGGGCGACCAGTGGGCAGTGGCCGGCCGGGCCAAGCGCCGTGCGTTCCGCTGCGCAGCTACACCTGCGCGCGTGCGGACCTAACGCGCCCTTTTCGCTGGAGTAAAGGCTCGCCACCTGCCCTGCTGCTGCCGCTATCTGCTCTTCGCTTGGTGCTTGCTCCAACAGCAGCAAGTCAAGGGGGGCAGTTCAGTTCCGGTTGGGCTCCGGCCTTATTCGGTGAATAATCCAGCAGCAGTGGCTGCCATGAGCAGGGAGCAGCCGCCGCGGCGGTTCATCGCCATCCCCTTCTCCTCCGGCTGCCGCTCCCACTCCAGCGTCGACGTCGTCGACACCGCGCGCCACGCCGGCAAGAAGCCCCACCCGCAAGGTACGTTCCTGCCAATTGAAGAAAAAAAAACAAAGCAGCAGCTTGATTCATTTCTCGATTGCAAGGTGCTGAGATTTCTCGATTTGATTGCGGCCATATGGCAGGGATTGAGTTCGGTGTCGTGCCGGGCGGCGCGCCGCCAGCGAGGCCGGCGGGGGGCAGCAAAGGGGAGTCGCTGGTGGCGCGGCTCCTCCGCGGGTTCAAGAACCTGTCGCAGATCTTCGCGGTGTACGACGAGGATGAGGAGGAGGAGGAGGAGCGGGAGATGGTGATCGGGCTCCCCACGGACGTCAAGCACGTGGCGCACATCGGCTGGGACGGCAGCACCAGCACCACCACCAGCCTCCGCTCGTGGAACCGCGCCCCGCCGCCGCCGCCGGCGGAGGCATCCTCCTCCTCCGCCTCCACCTCCGCCGCCGCCGCGCCGGCCCAGCACCAGCCGCTGGAGCAGTACCCGCTTCCCCTGCCGGCGCTCGACATGCGGCAGTTCGAGCTCGCCATGGTCGCCCAGGCCGCCGCCGGCGGCAGCTCCACAAGGGGGGCCCACCGGCGCCACAGCTAGCACCGCGTCGAGCCAGGGAGTTGGTACGCGTCAGTCGTCACAGGCCGTCGTCCGTTTCTGCCGTCCACCTCCGTCCGACCCGTCCGTCCCCATGTGGAGCAAGAGCAAGCAGTGTGGGGACGGGCGCGAGCGAGCGAGCAGCCTCTCCTCCTGGTCGTCGTCGGAGTGGGTGCACGCTTCGTTTGCTTGTGCTTTGGCCATTGCTGCGGTGCGGCGCTGTACGTAGCCATCTTTTTCCCCCGGGATTTTCTTGTTGGCTTGCTACTTGTTGCCTTCCTCCTCTCCTCTCCTGTTCGTTACCGCCATTTACAAAAAATCTTAATTGCTCGCTTTTACACGGTACTCGTCGTCAGCGCTTCAATCTTTTTGTTTGTCTGATCTGATTGCCTCTCACTCTGTGTCTGGTCTGCCGTGCCGCCGCGCGCGCGCGTAACCTTGGTGGTTGGGTTTGGTTGGGCTAGCGCTAGCTAGGCTGCCGGTGCGGCGCGGGGTCGGGCGCGCATGTGATGGTGAACCGTGGCCGCGCGCGCGCTCTCGGCAGTTTGCGTGCCCCCTCCCGTGATCTCTTGCCGTTGCGTTGCGTGGCAGCCTTGGCGCGCGCTGCTTCCCGGCCTGGCCTTTCTTTCACTCGGGTCCCTTTCGCCCCCGGCCGAGTCCATGTGATGGGGCGTGGATGCGCGCGTGCACGGCCACTGTTCCGCGGTCACGGGGCCGGCGGGGCAGGGGTCAGGGGATGTACCAGGTGTGGTCGTCGTGCTGGTGTGCTCGGTTCAGTTCATGTTCATGTGATGAGATCGAGCTCCGATGACGAGGAGCTGCATTGTTTATCCTTGGGGCGCCTGCATCCATGCATGCTTGCCGTTTATGGGTGCGTGTGTCCGTTACGTTCCGGCCTGCGGATGGGGGTGTGGAATCTGTGCCTTTTTAGATGTTTCGCGAAATTTTTTTCGAGTATGTTCCCTTACATGCATGACTTATTAAATGTAGTTGAAAAAATAACCTATTATATGGATGGAGTGTACTTCGCGAGACGAATCTAATGAGCTTAGTTAGGCCGTGATTAGACAATAAATTGCTACAATAAACATGTGCTAATGACGGATTAATTAGACTCATTAGGTTCGTCTTGCGATTTACTGACAGAATCTGTAATTAGTTTTGTAATTAGTCTATATTTAATACTTCAAATGTGTACCCGACATACTCGAAATTTTTTTGCGAAACATCTAAACATGGCTCGGATCTCGAGGTTGAGGGGTGACCGGTGACGTCTCCAGGATCATGGCTCAAGCCAGGTTTGAAGCTTACAGTAGGAAATATTCCTCCTTCCTTCTCGATTCATGCTAGAAGAAATTCCATGGCGATCTGTCCTCTCGTACAAGTTCACGCAGTACACCACCGAGTGTCTGTAGTCACGATCTTTTCGGTGAGTTTTTTACCACTCCAATTCCGTGCATTGGACCCATCCTGCGGTATCTTCTGAAGCCTATTCCCGTGACCTCACCATGCATAGTACTGTATCATGCTCGAAGCTCGCGTTCCACTGCTCGCTGCTACAAGCACAGACAGAACTGCCATCAATCGACAACCTAGGTGGGGTGGCATCTGAAGGCGAAACTGGATAGAACACTCTGCCCCTAGGCAGTAGTGCTGGCTTCTCCCGGACATCTTCAGCGGCGTCGTGCCGGTCGCGCTCACAGGTCCGAAACACCCCCCAAATGCATGCCGCCCCATGCCACCGCCTCCGCTCTGGTTGGCTTGGACGATTCCCGGTTCACGTGACCCGATTGGGACGGCTCAACTAATCAAGCCGGCCGGCTAGGGGGCTCGCCGTCTTCCTCTGTAGTATTCATTTTGGTGAGCAGAGCAGATCCCGATTTAGGATTTACTACCGAGCAATGCTTGCACGGAGAAACCGCAAAGATACGATTTTGGAGAAATTACATCATACTGTACCGGTTTATTTACCCCCGAAATCTGATACACGCCCTTTGCTGTCACTGGCAAGCGGGCCCATGAGACAGGCACTGTTCACCTTTCATGGCCCCGTCCCCATTGCGCTGCTGTCCCCGTACTTGCTGGATTTGGTCCGCAACGGAAATCACGCGCCCGTAGTGGTACGTGTCCGTGAACGCAATAACGCCCCATCGCCGGACGAGCCGTCGTCGTCCCCGCTGGCGTTGCGTGACCCGCGACGGCCGCTCTTAACTCGCCGACCATCCGATTAGGTTCAGCCTCAAGGAGGGTTAAATTAGTTTGGTGGCCGATTGATTTAGCCTGGTCGGCCGGCCGATACGATCACCAGACGGATTTTTGTGGAGTACACTCCGCTGTTACGCACGCGACCGGGGTCAGGCCAGATGCTACGTGATCCGGGGGCAGGGCGACGGGGTTTCTCGCAATGGGCGAAGAGAAATGAAGGCCAGCGCTTGCGTCCAACGCCATGTGACCCGGTTTGATCAGCAGGGATTTCATTTACGACCGATCACGTGTATACACGCTAACACACACAACAACTGGCATCGTCACATACCCATGGCCCGTTCGTACGGATCGTAACTGTAGCGTCGTCGTCCGTCGCTGCAGGTGCATGCATTGGGGGTCTGATGGATCGGATCGGGTCCATCACTGATCAGCGGTTCGGCGTACGGTTCTGTTCAGGGCCGGTTCTATGATTTTAAGGGCCCTTAAGCGAATTAGACATTATGGGCCCTAAATTAACCTATGCAAAAGCAATTCCTAATTTCTATGACTTCTCCCTCCAGTTAGTAGACTGAATAGCAACGATTTTTCTCCATGCTTGCAGTCATCAGCTCCACCAACAGCAACTGAATGCTCTTCTCAATCAAATGCCTGCACGGCCACTGCTAAACACTGAACAACAGCAGCATGGCGCCATTATCCACACCAAACTGAATTATGTTTTTGAGAAAATCCACGCCAAACTGATGTGGCCGGCAATATGGCCTTCGGCACGTACTGGCTGTTAGGCCCCCTTCTGCCATTGGCCCCCGGTGGTCGCCTCAGGTGCATGGCCCTAGAGCCGGTCCTGGTTCTGTTTGCCAAGCCGAATCGTATGATACGGTACCACCGGGGTCCTGCGTGCCCGCAATCAGATCAGCAGCAGGCAATGAATGGGGGTTCAGGCTTTCAGGGTTCGGTCACCTGCCTCCCTCCCTCCTCCCTGTGACACTCGCAATCAGTCACTCCCAGCTATGCTTACTCCCAGCTGCCTACTTGCAGCTACTTGGCCTTTTTGTCCGTTGTTCGAGCCGGCGGCATCGGTTCCTGTTCTGAAAATTTTGTGTTCCCGGCACGGGCGTTTGTTGTCTACCGCTTGGTTTGGTTTGGTCTTTGCTGCCACCTCAGCTCGATGCCGTCTCCTTCCAACAATGCGCACTTTGTTTAATTGGTCGCATTGTGTGCTTGCGCGCGCACCCGCGGGATTAATCACTCGCTTGGTCTATGATATGTAGGGTTTATCGTCTTTTGATTAGTTTATCACATGCCTGTTGACCCATCTCTTGTTTTTTTGTGGCCACAAGTTTAAAATTAAAACGATCATGCACCAGCCAGCGCGTGTACTTTTTTTTGCCTGAAAACTCAAGTGGTGGTTCTGCAGTCCTCCTACTTGGGCTAGACGGGAACAGCCCACTAATGTGATGGGTTTTGCGGTTCTCAACTACTCGCTCACTCGGCCCTTCTTTGCCTTGTCACAATTTGGGCCGTCCCTGGCTCCCTGCTTATTTTGTTTTGCTTTCAGAACTAATCAGTTTGGTGCAAAAAATCGTTCCTCTCAGGGGAAAAATCAGTTTGCCCAAAATTTTGCCAGGCCAGAAGAGAAAAGCTGCCTGCAAGGGAAGGCTGCTTATCCAGATTCAAATGTCATGCTTTTTTGGGCAGTCGATCCTCCGGTCATGGTCCGAGCCATATGCCCATATCGATGCTCAAATGCCTATTTCTGCATCACCTATTCACCCAGCCACACTCTGAAGCCATTCAGGGCCTGTTTGTTTCAGCTTCTGGCGAGCTTTCCGTGAATAGCTTTCCATACATCGGAAAGCCGAAAAGCTACGAAACTGGAAAGCTAGAAAGCTTATAGAAAGAGGCTTCTGGCTTTCCAGTTTCAGATCTTTCCGGCTTTTCGATATATGGAAAGCTATTCATGAAAAACTCGTCAGAAGCTGAAACAAACAGGCCCTCAGTTAACTTCGCCTGCCAATACCAAAGTGCCAGTGGAATGTAGAGACCCCAGAGGCCCAGACGCCGAGCAAGATCAAATCCGGCGAAGAAAACTGCAGGTTAAGAGAATTCCTGCCAGTGCTCAACATGCCCATCCGGTTCAGTTCTTCATTCTCATCTCCATCTCCCCGGGTGGCTACTAGGTCCTTCCCCACCTATTTGCTTCTGCCCGCTAAAATTGCACACCATTTCCTACACGGCAATAGTACTAGAAACACATGCGCGGCTTTCGCACACAGCTTAGCTGGCCAGCGAAGATAATGTACATGTACCTTGTGAACCAGATAGATTTCTAGCGCAGTCTACAATTCTTGCAACCACTAATCTCTAATCAAGGTCACTTCGATTCGCCTGATTACATTGTTAGCGGGGACAATGCTTGTATTAAAAGGAGATACAATGAGTTATCAGTGTGTGCCACTACCAATTTATGCAATGTATTAGATTGCCATAGCAACATCTTTTGCTGATAAATCTGCCCTGTGAAACCGAAGACGGTAGCATCACAAAGTATACGAAAGATGAACTTTGAAGTGATATTTGTTGGAACGAATATAATCAAGAATTACTATTGGAAGAACCTTTATACAGAGAGGTAGTCATCAAAGTATATGTTGGTGGGAAAATATGTTCTGTAGAAGGACTAAGGTATTTGATGATAATAACCTTCTATATAATAAACATAGCTATTCATAATTTTGAATACTATTCGCACACCTTTAGACCATGATACTCCTACCTCAAAACAGGAAATGTTGTTTTCGTCTGACAAAGTGGGCAATAAAAAAATCACAGAAGGAATCACAAGCTTTGGGGATGAAAGATTTACAGATTGATAGGAATCAAATAATGGGGGTATATACTGCAGCTGGCATGTCTGGATCTTGAAAGTACACCTTTTTTCTTTAGAAAGACTTGTGGAATGTCTTCCTTTTCCCGATTATCTGTGCGTGGATACAGAGTTTGAAGACAAAAGCAAAATGGTGGATGTAAGGGTGGTTGTCTTTAAACCACTCTAGTGGCACTTGAATTTTGCTAGCAAATGTGTCAGATGATAGATGATCACAATTTGTTTAAAGAAAACGAAGTAAAGAGGGAAGCATAGAGAATACCAGGAACCAACTGGAACAGTAGTGATATCCTTGCCTTTCAGCGTCAGCGAATAATATGTAACATGTGGGTCCTCTCTTTGGCCTGACACTGATGTTCACCTGTCTCATCCTCCAAAATCCATGGCCTCCTGCTATAGTACTTTTCCTGTTTTATCAAATTTGAGCTCATTAACAGGGGATACATAAGCTTATTGACTTTAAGTTGCTATGCCCAGAAGGAGCAGCAGGACGGGCGAGCCGAGCCGCGGCAGGGCGACCTGATCAACAAGCTCCCCGACGACATCCTGGCGCGCATCCTGTCCCTCGTCCGCCGTGCGTGCCTCCGCGACCCGCTGGCGGTGGAAGGACATGCACCTGCCGCCTGCCGGCCCCGCACGTGTACCTAGGGCGCGGTGATGGACAGCAAATTTAAGGATCGGACACTAAACGAATCGGGCTGAAATTATATACAAATTTAGCGTACAAATGATTAGGGCAGAGTTGGATCGTAAAGAGGGCATAAGGGTCATGGCCCGTTACCACCCCTACGCGTACCTCTACACCGTGTTGCTCGGCGCGGATCATGGAGGATGGAGCGCATGCTGCTCCGGCGCCAGAGCTGCGTCCAGAGGATCCGCGTCGTCTACGCCGCCGACGTGGCGGCGGAGCGCGAGTGCATGGCCTGGCTCGTCGAGCTGGCCGACGCGCCGGAGCTGGAGGTCTTCTCCATGTGCGTCGACGGCGAGCTGCCCGGGGGGCGGGGGCGGCGCCGGCGCATGGTCCTGGAGCTCCGGTTCCCGTCGTTGCAGGACCTGAGCATCGCCGAATGCACGCTCGCCGCCGGCTCCGTCATGTCCATCTCGTCCGCCGCCATGCCGCGGCCGAAGCACATCCGCATCACCGGCGCCATCGACGGTGATCGAGTTACGAGCCCGGGTGCCTGTGGATGCCCGGAGCGTGCGAATCGAACGCTGGCCATGGGCAGGTCCGCCGCGGCCAGGGATGGCGCGCGCTCGGACACGGATCTAAGCAGCGGCAGAGAGCTCTAGGATGCAAACATGTCGGCCGAAACGCGGCGGCGCTCTGGCGAGCCGCGGCGTGGTGACCCCGTGGGGCGGACGGTGTTTCCGATACCGTCCGGGGTGGACGGTATTTCAAATACCGTCCACCCCTGGGTCCCTGCCGTCCATCAGATCCGTACTGTGCGGCTCAGATAATTCGGAACTTGTCTCCTATTTTACGTCCGTTTGTTTATTCCACCCTCTCGGCCACCAGCGACTCAGCGGCGCCCACGCGTGGCGCTGGCGCCGGCGAGCGGCGAGCCCGGTGCGCCGCCGGTGCCAGGATCAGACACGAGTCTTCTGCACGGCAGCGCGCCGCCGCGACGGTGGCCATCGACGGCTGGGGACTGCTCTGCTCACTGCCACACATCGTGTAGCCTGTAGGCGTGTACTCGTCCGTGCACCTGCGGACGCCGCCCACGCCCAAGCTGCGGGTGCTCGACCGACTCTACGACGCCTCCGTCGATCTCGCCCACGGCGTCGTGCCGAGGATATTCCCCGAAGGAGGAAGGACGATAGCAAGCAAGGGATGTGGCGCATGCCTTCATGAGGAGCATTCTTGCCGGCCTCCCTCCGGGATATGTGAATTTGTAATTTGGCTGCGCTCCTTCAATCTGTCTCTTTTTTTTTCTCCAGGGGTGTGATGCGTCTGGACGAGGAACAGAAGCTGCAATGCGACGTCTCAAGTTCTCAATTTCACTCGAGTTTTTCTTCCGCTGCTTCTCCGCCGAACCCCTCGTTTCGTTATTCCAATTTTGTATAGACATACAGCTTATATCAACACTTGCAAAGTCAAGATACTTATCCCTGTAACCGCAGCAAAAAAAGATTGAAAAACGATCATTTTAACGACACCAATTCTTGTTCCTGTATGCAGAGTTAATGAATTATAGTGCGCTATAATAACCAATGCATGCTACCGATACAACAAGGCCTTCGTTCTGACAGACACCTGAGTGCATATTTACAGTGAACAAAACATCAGGACAACTAATTTATGGCAATTATGTGTAACTAATATTACCGGTCAGAAATGGACCAGATGAAGTAATCGTAGGTCCACTCTTTTAGTTTCAAACTGACTTGTCTTAGAGCATATCGCAAACCGCCATCTGTACTTTGTGGGTCTTATATGTGACATATGCAACTATTATGTGTTTTGTCGCACCCATTTGGAACATTTTCTTTGTTCTTCATTATGGACATTTTTTTTCTTATATGAGAACGCACATAGTTTTTTTCTGTGAAACAGGAATGAGAACAAATACTAGTTGTTTCTGGTCGTCTTTTTCTAAAAAAAGTTGTTTCTGGTCGTGAACTTTTGTTCCGTACACGATGATCGAGTGAGAAATGCACAAAGAATGTTCCGTTCGATATGAAGAAGTTCGGCCCATGGGCCTCACCTGGTCAGCGTTTTCCTCATCACGATGATAACCCTTTTTTTTCTGGCCAGTTGTGATGAATGAAGAAGGAAACGAAGAGGGACGCGAAAGGCACAGCAAGAAGAATCCACTCCACGAGATTCCGTGCCTGCCGCCGCACGCTTTTCTTTCGGAAGTGGCTGGCGCACGCACCCGATATGCAGCACACGCGTCCGTGATCCTGATCCAGGCATCCAGCACCGCGGCCTGCACGAGTGACCACTAGAACAGCATGTACACACGCCGCCACAGCAGCGGCACGGCGACATGGCATCCATCGAAACGAATACCAAGCCCGTGGTGTGGTGCCGTGGTGACCACCGCCGCACAACACGACGTCGCGTGCATGCAAATGCAAGCTCGGCTTCGCTTCGCTTCACCTCCAAGCCGTAGGAAGAGGACCGGGCTGGCGCCTGGCGGGGCTCGCAGGCCAAAGCAGCTCGAATCGCATGACACAAGTGGTCGGTGACCACCAGCGAAAGGGAGGTGTGGGGAGGAAAATCGGAAAGCGGGGGGAGGAGAGATACGCAATAAGTACGCGGCATCCCAGCGGAAATAAAAGGGGAAAAAAGGGCAGAAACCGAGAGAGGGCCGCGGGGCGGGGGAAAGGAAAAGGGAAGCCGGAACGACTGGCTGAGGTCACTCGGGTCGCATGCCCTTGCTCCTCTCCTCACAATTCACACCCGAACAAAAAGATGGCCGGGAAGCGAACGCACAAAAGCCGGGGCCGAGCTTGAGGAAAAGGGGGGAAATAAAAGAGACGGAAATGAGCAGCAGCTCCGCACTGCGAGATGCATACAAAAGAGCACTGCGAAATTGTTAGGTGCACCACCGGGTGTGCTGGTGTTCGTTTTGTGATGAAAGTTTCACGAGATTTTATATGCGGCTCATATAGATTTTTCTAAACTAAGAAAATGCATGCACCTTGCATTTTTTGTTTATTGCTCTTTAAAATTGTAGGTCTGGTTTGGTTTAGGCACCGTTTTTTGGGATGCATATTTATTTTCCTGACTCATTGGATTTACCTAAAACCCATCAGAATAAACTAATTCAAATTTGAAAGTAAGAAATAAGAGTGAAAATGGACTAACAGGAACCGCCCACTTTGTACCTACTTCCATCCTTGAGAGCATACATCTTGAACATATCCCCTCTTATCTTTATTGGTTGCCAAAGAGATCAACAACGTCTAAACTGAAGTCCAAAGCCAATTTGTATCACTTTGTTCCTGATGACACGATGACTTACTACTTTCACTTGAGAAAACATTTACGACAACATGTTCTTTGCCAAATGAAATCACTACTTTGGTCTATTTACCACATGGGCATCTGATCCAATTTGGTTGGTGATTTTTTTCTTCTTCTTACTTTCTATGTAAAATTAACATTCAAAATAAAAGACAACACTATTTGCTATTGCTACACATCAGTGGAGAATCCAAGATTTCAAGAGAGGGGGGCTGAGTTATGCTTTCTTCTTCCTTCTTTCTTCATTTCTGCTTCCATGGAGTTCACGGGGTAGGGGGGCTCCAGCCCCCCAGACCCCACGCTAGATCTGCCCCTGCTACACATGTTATAAAAAGAAAGTGTATGTATTTTCTGGTTTTTGTCTATGTCATCTATACGCTACTCTCGCGTAGTTTTATTTTTCGCCACTACTTTTAAGTTACTCCCGCGTAGTTTTATTTTTCGCCACTACTTTTAAGTTTTAACAGGCTCATAATTTTTTTTCCCAAACCGCATCACACAGACTCGGTCACTTTGCGTACAAAACCAAAGAGGAGGCGCGTGTTAGGACCGCAACGCCGCGAGTGCACGTAGCAAACCGCGTCTCCGAAAGGTAGATAGAGAGAGAGTGAGGAGAGAGAGAAATAAATACGGGGGCCAGGCCCCTCCTCTCCATTCTTCTCTTCTCCACACCGATCACTCGCTGCTCCCCTCCCTCTGCCGGAGCCAAGGGATGGCGGCAGCAGCTCCTCCCGCCGCCGCGATCGCGTGATGGCGGCCGACGCCGCCACTCTCCGCCGATGGACGACGCCGGAAGGGCATCCGCTCCCGCGGCGGTGACGGTCTCCGCCACCGCCGCACCCGCGCCTCCCCCGCCCTCCGCCACCGCCGCCGCACCCGCCGACACGTCCTCCCCCGACCCCTCCGCGCTCTATGGAGGTTAGGGTTTCATCTCATCTCCCCTCGCGCGCTCCATCTGTGGTGCGGTTCGGTGAATTGGGTTTCGATGCTTAATTCCCCGTGTAGGTTAAAGCTCAGGTGCTCTGTTTTTTCCGTATATTCTTCGGTGGAATCATTGATTGCTCCTGCAGTCCTCTTTTGTCGACCATGGGTTGCTAATCCCATTTACTTTAGCGGTGCCGAGAGCTGTTGTTGTTTAGTACGATGCAGTGATCTTCGCGTCGGCGTGGAATTGGGCCAATTGGGGTTTTTGCTCTAGCATGGTGATTTTTGGTTTAGAAGGATTTCTACCATTTGCTCTAGCCTATAGAACATCTGGATTTAATGGATGCTTTGTTAGAATTTTGTTAAAACTACTGTAGGGTATTGATGCTTTAGTTATTTTCCGGGGTTATTATTGCAAATAGTGTCGGTGGAAAAATGTGGATGGTTTCATCATTAAAAGATACCTGAAGTGAAATTTTCACATTGCCCACTTGTTGATCTCAGTTTTTTCCAAATTATACTGGTTTCTAGTCAAGTGATAAGTATATGCACAATGTTGGTTGCAGAGGGGATGTGGCAACAGATGGCCATGAACAGCGGTGCCACACTGCAATCTGGACCATATCCTGAGCGGCCGGGCGAGCCGGATTGCACTTACTATCTCAGGACTGGATTGTGTAGATTTGGCATGAGCTGCAGGTTCAATCACCCTCCGGATAGGAATCTGGTGAATATATGTTTTTCCAAACTCTTTATGTGCCATATTGTTGTGAATCACCAGATATTCTGCTATTATTTGGCATCATTGTTCTTATGTACATTGGCAGCAATGTTAAGAACCAGGTTTGGTTGGAAGAATTTTTGTCGTTGTTCTTATCTGATGTATTTACGTTGCACCACTTAACAAAGTGCAAGGATCGATGCTTTGAAAAGCAAATCTGTGATTATGTGTCTGGATATTTAATTCCCTTTCCATTTGTAAACACAAAAAGAATCAGTTCCAGTAGGCTGATGATAAAGTTTTGTCTGAGGTGCTTACCAGTCTTGTGTGCGGTTTGAAGTTTCTGTAAATTTGCTAGTCATGTGGTCTGTTGTATATAAAACAACTTCTGAATATAATGCACAAGAATCTGTGTTTTTAGCTTGCAGGGTGTCAATATGTTTTTCCCCCCTTTGTGCTTCATCTTTCCTTCTATCTGTTCAAGTTATGGTGAGTTTGGTGCTATTTGTCCCATGTGACTTGGTGTTTTCTGTTTGTTTGGTGATATATAATCTTTGAAGCATAGTTTATGAACTATTGTCTGCGGCTATCACTTTCACCCAATCTGCCAGAATAGCTCAGTTCCATATTAGTAAAGTTAACGGATTAAAATCAGCTATTTGTCAAGTTTGCTTTTAGTTACTACTGTGATATTGTGTTCTTTAGTGATGCTTTGCATTGGGTGGTGCTGGTTATTCCTTGTAAATTTACATCTTTATTGAACTAATAGTTGTTTCTTTACTTCATATCCCATTTTTTGTTCTCAAGTTAGGTTGAATCTGTTTAATTTTAGGCTATTGCCTCTGCCAGAATGAAGGGAGAATATCCTGAGAGAGTGGGACAGCCAGAATGTCAGGTAACTCGGATAACTAACTCAATCTTCATTCAGAAATATGATTTGGTCATAAAAGTGTTACTTGTGTCAATTGTTTCTCAGAAGCTTGATTTAGTCATACAAGTGTTATACTTGTCGCAATAGTTTTGTGGTTAACAGTGCTATGTGGTCACTGATCGAATCGTTTGTGTTCTTCTTGTAGGATGGTTTTTAGAAATGCTTAGCCGATTCATACACTTTCAATGTAGCCAACAGATTCATATAGTTTTAGACAAGAGATCAGGGAATTGGGCATAGTCTAAAACTATATGAATCTGAACAATATTCAGATTCATATAGTTTTAGCCGATTCATACCCTTATTAATTAATGCAGCAGCTAGAAAGGAAATTGGGCATAGTCTTCAGATTTCTGAACAATATTCTAGATTGTCATTATACTCATAAATTGGGCATTTGGCTATTTCTGTTGGTCTTGACATTTCCCTGGGTCTATATCTTTGATCATACAATCTATGAGTGCTTTGGTTATATGTTTGTGCAAGTTTGAAGCTGAAAATTGCTTAACCTTTTCTCTGTAGTATTATCTGAAGACTGGAACATGCAAGTTCGGCCCTACATGCAAATTTCATCATCCCAGGGAAAAGGCTGGAATTGCTGGAAGGGTTCAGCTAAACACATTAGGATATCCACTCCGCCCGGTTCGTTGTTTGTTGGCCGTTATACATCGTTCCTTTTCTATGTTTGTCTGTTTGCTGTACTGAAAAGAAGTCTATTTTACTTTTGTAGAACGAAAAGGAGTGTGCATATTATTTAAAAACAGGACAGTGTAAATATGCGAATACTTGTAAATTCCACCATCCGGAACTTTTCAGTGCGGTGCCTTCTTCACGCGGTTCTCCTATTTATCCTTCTGTACATTCCTCTGCAACCACTGGTCCGCAGTCTTATACTGGAACAATGGCAAGCTGGGCTTTTCCACGAGCTTCTTTTATCCCAAGCCCTAGATGGCAAAGTCCTTCAAATTATGCACCAATGATTGTACCTCAGGGTCTTGTTCAAGTGCCAAGCTGGAATTCATATCCTGTAAGTTTGTTTGCAGTTTACTTTTACAATCATGAAGCTTTTGCAATTTCACATTTATTGGCTCTGATAATTTCTTTAAATACTTTATTAACATTAAGCCTTGAGAGATTCCCTAGAAGAACAGGGAGTGCAAAGTATACTGTCTGTACCTATTTGAACTCGTTTCTCTCACTTATTAGATCTTCTGCAAAATGCATGTCAGGCAATTATTTTCTCTAAACCGTTTCATAACTTGTGACACTGAAACTTGTTCTTACATAAATTATTGGAGCTAGTATTTAGGGTAGATAGTTGCTGATTTTACTTGCTTCTAATGGGTCCAATGCTATGTGTATCATCTTCTCAGGGTCAGCTGCACTCACCAGGGGCTCAACAAACCTATGGAACCTCTCAACAAGGCGAAGCTAGTGCAGGAAACCAGGGAATGTTATCACCCTACAGATCCAGTTCATTTCCCGTGCCTCAATATGCGTTGCAGAGAGAGAATGTATTTCCTGAGAGGCCTGATCAACCAGAATGCCAATATTACATGAAGACAGGAGATTGTAAATTTGGTGCAGTGTGCAAGTTCCATCATCCCCGGGTGAGATCACTGCCGCCTCCAGATTGTGTCTTAAGTCCAATGGGCCTTCCAATACGTCCAGTAAGTGATTAACCTCAACTTTCACTGTTTCTGTTATATTTATCGTTTGTTTGGACATTTTACTGCTTGGCAGTTCTGTGCTCTGAGAATTTTAAAATCAAAGATGTGCTGTGTGTGTCAGATAAAGAAAATGAAGGATGTTTCGCACATGCTGTTCAGCTAGATGATGATTTGCAGTGGCATGATTTCTGCTAATGATATCCGATTTACTCCATTTTCCTATCATTAAATGCACACTAGTAAAGAAGCTAAAGATATTTTGAACCATTGTTGATATCTGTTGGTTGAGTTATGTTTTATCATAAAGAACTTTTGTGGACTTGGCCACTATCCCAGTATTTTAGACCAGTGTTGTTGTTGATGCCTGGACCGAATAGAGCACTGTAAAAAACTTAATAATTTGCTAGTGCAGGCATTACGGATCTCTGTTCACTGATTTGGTAGCATAAAAATTGTTGAATGAACAGTGGATACAGTGTTGTCTGCTGACATACAGATATAGAGACTGTATCATGATAGGCTTTAACTAGATTCGGCCGCTATCCCACTGCTATTGTTGATTATCCTGAGAGGCTGAGAACACCATCCTATGTTTATTATTTCAGGGTGAAGAACTGTGCAAATTCTATTCACGTTATGGCATCTGCAAGTTCGGAGCCAACTGTAAGTTCGACCATCCAATGGCCGCTCCAATGGGAGTCTACGCTTACGGTTTCTCAGCCTCAGCTTCTCCTCCATCTGCTTCAACTAATGTACCTATGGCTCGACGCCTTCTGGGATCGCCATCTGGTTCTGGATACGCATCCTAGATGCTTTTTTTTCAGTTGACCAACTTTGATGTATAAAATCCACCGCGTTGTCTCAGGCGCTGTGAATGTTTCTCCTAACTCCCCGCCGGAATCAAGTTCTGTAAATTGAGTTGCTACCGGAGATGTACAGACTTTTTTTCCCTTGTTAATCCAGATCTTTGGGAGTACCTATTGCAATCCGAATAATCATTAAAGAAAGAGTTCCAGTTTTCAGGTGCCTGCACTATTTGACACTGCTGCACTATTTAACAGTTGTCGAGGTAGGAAATGCTTTGAAGAAAAGGAGCTGAAGCTTGCGAGTGATCATTCTTCTGCAATACAAATTATACATCGCATGGATTTATTTGGAACCTGCATTCTTCGCTGTGAATGTTGATTTAGCTGCTTTGAACAGTGTATCCCTACAGTCCACGGCAAAGACTTAAAAGTGATACACTGCTGAACCTGAACCATTCTACAGCAAGACTGAGACTCGAAAGTGTTTCACTGCTGAACCTGAAGCATTGTATCCACATCTTCAGACCTCAAACCACACGGACAAGATAAAATGGACACCAAAAGTGAAGCCAGGATCGCCCGTCACATCGCCACAATCATTTTGCGCTCACGTCCACCCCCACCAGCAGCCGAAATTTATGTGGACAAGAGGAGGTGCCTAGCCTAACCTGGTCCGACCACATTTCTCGTGGTCAGGTGAGCTTACTACGCGGAGCGAGTCACTTCTTTGAAGATGTTCGCCGATATATCGCTACCAATATAAGTGTGGTTAGTTCGGAAGGTCTGTCCAAAGAGACGCAGTAATCTGCCCCGTATTTTGCATTGACATCGCGGGATTTTTTTTTTCGTGACTTGTCTCCGGTGTTTTCTTGGTCCCTCGTGCAGGTTGGTTGTGCAGTGAGCTCGTGGTACTGGACTGGACTGGCAGATCAACCTGCTGACTCACTGCAGATGGATGGGATCTCCCCGTAACCTGGTAAATCCTGCAGCCTGTCAAGGTCGGCCATTGGATCTTGCTCGGTACCAAGGACCCGACAGACTCGTCCATCAAGCACGCGCGTGTACCAGCACCGCAACTTGGCTCCATCTGATAGTACAACCACTCAATTTGCCATCAAAACCTTTTTTTTTTTTGAAAAGATAAATTTGCCATCAAAACCTGCAGGAATCTCCCGCATTGCATCCCCCGTAAAATGTCGCCCAACCATGTTGCTGAAACCTATGCTCGATCCCCCGTTGAGCGTTGAACTAGAGGCACGTCGATCGAGTCCTCGAACACCATTCTTTTATCTAGGTGCATAACAAAGATTATGAACCTAATAAAGCCAAAACGGCCTATAATTTGGAATAGAGGCAGTACATAACTTATTTTCTTTGTAGGTTTTAATTAAATAAATCAAATAGGATTTATCATTTCTTTGGGAATAAGATGTTCTTGTTGTTGATGAAATAGGAAAATCTGAAAGAAGAGCAAAGGAATGTCAAACTGAAAAGATCTTTCAGAGTAGAACTTGAAAGCAGTGCATGCTTTCTCTTCAAAGCTTTTGTAGAGGAAAAAAAATGCAATCAAACACTTAAACATGTATCTGTTAGCTTTGTAGTCTTTTCTTGAAATGGGCAGTTTTATTCATATTTTCGTAACTGACTTGTTTTTTTTTTCTTTATGGAACATAAAGGAGAATACACAAACAAATGCAGTATGCTCTACTGAATAGATCTGTTAAAAAGCATAATAATGCATTCTGGAATGGTAAGGACTCGTGATGTTTAAATGAATGGACCACTTTATTGTTAATCCTGATGTTTGCTTTTTATTGTGGAAAGAAGCTAAATACGAATCTATTGTTTCATCAGGTTTAAGAGGCATGATGTGGTTGAAATTTCAGAATATTCTCATGTTTGCTCTGAATATTTGGATCCTTCCTGTCTACTCACTTGATAACATTTCACTCTGCAAGTACATCTTTTTTCTCCAATACGCAGGAGAACTGCGTATCATTGTATTAAGAAGAGAATACCGGAGAGTTGTACAACACCACGGAGCTTGTAGCTCACGCAACGCAATTAGGCGCCTAATGGCACGCTAAGAAAAACTACCAATTGCATACCAAACCCTACTGCTCGCTTTCTAAAGCTACCTAAGCTTTGGTACCAGCGATCTCATCACTCCTGCCACCCTAGGATGGAGGCGTTCCTGAGGGCTGGTAGCAAATCCCGTATAGCCTCAAAATTATCGTCCGCGTTTTGAACTGAGTAGAACTTTGCATAGGCCTGCTTCCCTCCCGTGTTTACCGGGGTAGCATCTGGTACCGTAGAGAAGCGACGCTTCAGGACTACTTCGGCCCGTTTTGAGGATGCAACATTGGCTAGTGGATGATTAGCTAGACGTTCACTCCGCTTAGGCAGCTCTCGTGTCGACGGGGCAATTCGCTTCGTCTTTACCGGTCGAGGCGCCAACGGTGATCGGATCTTGCGCTGCACTTCTGCGGTGAATGCATTCAGCTTGATTGTGTGCTCATCTTGATCCGTAGTTCTCCTTGAGAAGCCAGGAGGTGAGCCCATGTCATCCAGGTTGACCTTCTCGCCAGTCCTCGTTATCTCCGTTTGTCCCAGGCTAAGCAAGCTTGTAGGTAGGCTGCCGGCCTGGTGGAGAACCGTCGCAGACAAGGCCGCCGGCTCCACCGTACACGCCGGTTCCATGCTAGGGATGTCGACATCGAGCAGCATTGGATCCCCTGTAGCTGGAGGACAGACCGGGAAGCAGATCGTCGTCGACAACACAGGAAGGAAACTGGCCTCGAGCAACATCGGATCCTGCGTGAGCCGTGGCCCCGAACTCCTGTTTCCCTGCTCGTGAAAGGCTATTGCCCGGTCGTGCTCCTGCAGCGTGGATGACAGCTGGGTTAGCAACGGTGTGGTGGTCTCCAGAAGCACGTCCACCGAAGATGCTGCAGTCGTTGTCGCGACTTCTTTGTTTGAATCCACTTTGAAAAGGCTATTTTGCAGCCCTTTCCCAGTGGGAGGCAAGGCAGCTTTTGCTTTTGGCAGCGTCACAACAGGCTGAGGGATGGGCCTCCCTCCGGCTAACGGTGCCATGCCTCCGCCGCCGCCGCTCCCGCCGCCGCCGCCGCCACGTCTTCGAGGGAAGCCCGTGAGTAGAGGCCCGATTCCCCGACGGAACCCGTAGAAGAGGTTGGGGTCACCGTCTGGACCCCGGCCCCCATCATCCGACGGTGAGGAGTCGGAGGTTGGCGGCGACCTTGGTCGGAAATCGGCAATGCTGCGCAGGTGGATGTCGATAGGGTACTCGAGCAAGCGCTTCTGCAGCATAAACGGTTCCACGTTGCCGAAGATCATCTGCTTGTCCTTGTTGGAGTACACCACCGGCAGTTCCGGCTCGGCGATGTGAAGAGCTTTGCGATGTGGGATGGCCTGCGGATTCTTGGTCCAGGCCGTGAGCTTGAAGGTGGACATGTCGCCTTGCTCGCCGTCGCCGGGTCCAGCCGCTCAATCCAAGCATGCTTGGCCAGAAGCATGCTAGCCGTGTTCAGATCCCAAGCGTGCTCTGGGATACCATCAAGCTCAATGCCCACCTTGTAGTAGAGCACCACGGAGTTTGCACGGGCCAGCCGCGTCCATGGCCGGAGGGAGAGGAAGGTCGCCGCCAGGGGGACAGGGTTAGCGCCGAGGACCTGGTCCCGTATCTCCTGAGAGCTGCAGTTGATGAGGAAACTCTCCGGAAACGTAGGAACAACAGAGAAGGACTCTGCAGCCAGGCCAGAGGCTTCAGCCACAGCCCTCGACACTTCGTCACGACGAACGTCCCGGAAGCGTTGCCCACCTGAGCAATTAGCGCGAATCGCAATCTTGCCTCATCCTCCACCATCGCCATACTACGCTCCATGTAGCAACACTCCGGCTCCACTTCCAAGGGAAGCGAATCCGTCGAGTGAGCAAAGGGGGGACAAGATGTGATCTGCGGTGACGGCGGGTGGTGACGGCGTGCGGCTTGGCGCCTGGGTTGCCGTGGGCGTTGGCGGGGTGTCTGTCGTTCTCCGGGAACTCCGTGCCGCCTGTCCAGCCCGCGGCGCACGAGTCATCGTAGCACGTACAGGCAGAACACCTGGGGGAGATGACCGGCGGCGCTGGCCGGCCACAGGCTGCGACCGCGACCGCCAGCAATCCTTGGCGATATGGCGGAAGCCGTGGCATCGCAAACATCGGCGAGGGAGTCGACAGGTGGCCACACGATGGGTGTAGGAGAGGCAGTTCAGACATCTGTTTGCCATCTCCGGGGGGATCCGGCGCGTGGGGGAAGAAGAGTTGGGCACCCTGTTCACCGCCTGCTCCGCCTTCCACATGCGGCGTCGTGTGGAACGCGACATCACCTTCTGGAAGCCCTCTTCATCCACGTGCAGGATGGCGGCAGGAGGCCTCCCGCTGTGTGGCCGGGCGAGGAGCCACCACCAGCGGTGGGGCGGCGGCACGCAGTGGAGCGGGGCGGCGCTTCCGGCCCGTCGGGAGGGCCGACGCCGAGACCGATGCTCGTCCGCAGGCATCGTTGGCTGAGGGGCCGACGCCTCCAGATAGCTTGAAAGGCCGCGGGGATCCCGACAACGAGGGGGAAGGCGAGAACTCGAAATCCACGAGCTCCGCCTCGTCAACCTCCTCGTCGTCAGCCCATCTACCTCTTTGGGACGGCCGGTAGAAGACTCACCTGGTAGATAGAAGGGTCGCGCTGTCGGGGAGAGGACGGGAGAGCATCGAGAGAGAGGGCTAGGCCGGGGAGCAGCAGCGACCGCCGGAGACAGGGTGCCCCTCGGAGGGGGGGTTGTCGCAGGTGAAGATCCGCCTCGTGGTAGGCTTGGGGGACGGGGAAGTAGACGCCGGTGTCGGGGTGAGCGTCGGCCGTGCGGGGGGAGAGGGGAATCGGCCGGGCGGCGTTGGCCGCCGGCGCCGGTGAGGGAGGGGGGAGGAGCGCTCATCCCATCCTCCGTATGCTCAACTTCCTGCAAGTACATCTCATTATAGTCAACTGAATGTGGAGTTGGTTCTATGTACTATAGCTTATTATGTTCTCGGTGGTTAGCTTATAAACTTATGTCCTCGGTGTGTATGTTCTCGGTGGTTATAGCTTATAACTTATGTCCTCGGTGTGCATGTTATTGTCAGTCTATTTTTCTATGTCCGGTGTAAATATTATCTCCCTTACAATGAAGCTTTTGGATCACTGATGCTATGCAATTATGTGGCATGCAGGCAAGCAGATGCTCAAGAGTTAGTTTTGCCATGGATAGAATGCATGATGAGCTGTTGAAGTTCAATGCCAATGATTCAGATTCGAAGGAGGGCGTAGTTTTCTCTGCTGTTGCTGCTGCTTGGGAGACAAATAGACCAAAGAACAGATTTGTGGTGACTAGAACTCGGACTTTTGTTCCTCTGAGCTAAGTGCTATTTTTATAGGGAAGATACAAAGTGTTGTGATGTGTGAAAGTGTAGTTAATTTGTCTTGTTCTGGGATATAACTTGATTGTGCATTAAGCTAGAATCCATAAATTTCAAAGAGACACTGTTAGGGCGCTGGTAGTATGTAACTGTTGGATCTTGTGCACTAAGCAAGAATGTATAAATTTCAAAGAGGCACTGTTTTTATGGTAGTGCGTTTCCATCAAGAATTAACAATGAAAGTTCATTTTTATTCTTATAGTCATGAGTGGTTATGGTGTACTACCAACTATATAGTACTGAGTATCTGTGTACATAATTAATAAAAGTTATAAATTGAATTACCATGACGTAAAAATGGACCAATAGTATAGTAGACTTGTGAGGTCGCTGACTTTAAATCTAAACATCAATATCAAAAGGATTGCAATCATTTCTTTTATTAGGGGGCGCGCATAGCGTGCAAAATGTTCTAGTGAACATAAATGAAAGGAGGACCGTGCCTGACAGGAAGAGTTTCCAAAATCATCCCACTGCAATTCAGAGCCATGATGGCACCCTCAGTCTGTGATTCTGTGAATCACAGACTGAGGGTGCCATCATGGCTCTGAATTACTAGGAAGATACACGTGCTTCGCTGCGTGCAGAGGCAGTCACACAAATCACGGAGACCTACACTCATCAACCTGCATCAAGTGGAACCCTGAAGTGATAAACATAGGCTTCTTCAGTAAGTTTGGCATATGTGTATTTGAGCAAGGTTAACACTATCATCTTGTCAACCAATGTACATGTAGACAGGGATATGACAGTAACACATGAATTGGGACTAACAAAAACATGTATGGGAACGTATCCTATGAGAACTCAATTCTCATGAGAACTATAAGAACTCACATCTGGACCACATGATCTTGATCCAAGGGAAGAGGTGGGAGGAAGGATTTGCTAAATCACCACCCCTCCAATGCATGTTAATCATAGTTTTGCAAATCACATGTTATCGAGTCCGACGGCGCGGCCGTGGAGCACACGTGCGCGGCGCTGCTATCGCTGACCGCGGCCTCGCGGGACGCCTCAGCAATCGGCAAGTCCTCCCGGTCCTTCTGCGCCCTGTCTGTCTACCAAAATGCCATGGCATCGCGCCCCCGTCGCAACGCAGGAGGCGACTCCATGACGCCAGCTGGTGCGTGTGCGCACGGGAGGTGAGGCGCATTTCCAAATCCAAATCTCCCATCCCGAGCCGTGGCCCTCGCTTTCTCCGAAAAGGAGCCGAGGCGTCCCCTCTTCACCCTTTCACATCTTCACTTCACTTCCTCTCCCCAGCAGCTTCCCTCTCCCGATCCCTCCTTCCAACCCACTTCCGCCACCTCCTTCAACCCGCCTTCCCTTCTCCATCGCTCACTCCAAATCCCCACTGCAACAGCACACCGCTGCATCCGAGGGCAAAACCCTAGCGGAGCAGCCATGCCCAGGCTCCTCCCGCTCTTCCTCTTGCTGCTCTTCTCCTCGGCCGCGGCGGCCTCCAGCGGCTCCCAGGTACGGCGGCGTCCCCAATCGCCCAATCCCCCTCCTCGAATCTAGCTCGGATTTCCTGCAATTCCGCTCACATTATGTCGCCCCGTCGCGCGCAGGCACAGGGAGCGGAGCCCGGGACGGCGCCCTCTCGTACTCGGCTGGTGCCGGTGGCCCCGGCGGAGGCGGAGCTGGGCGCGATGGCGCTCGGCCTCAACGACACGCGGCGGCGGCTCGGGGGAAGCTTCCAGCTCTGCGCGCCCTGCACCTGCTGCGGCGGGAACAAGGGGGCCTGCGTCCTCTCGCCCTGCTGCTACGCCATCAACTGCAACATCCCCAACCGCCCCTTCGGGTACTGCTCCTTCACGCCCAAGTCCTGCGACTGCCTCGGATGCAACCTCTGACGCTGCTGCTGCTGCTGCTGCTGCCGCTGCCGTCTGCGGGATTCATTAAATTGGTCAGAGTAAGAGTGAGAGTGGGGTAGTAAGGAATATGTATAAATTCCCCACCTGCTTAGTTATGTGGCGATTGCTATTACTTCTAGCTAGTACAAGTATTTTGCTGTGATCATTGTTACATGGTGTAGCTGCTACACTCGATTTGGTTGAGAAAAGAAGAAGAGGGAGTTGGGTTGATTTGGAGATCATTGGTAGGGATAATCTTTGCCCTCTGCCTTTGGGATCTCGTTTATCCATTTCCACTTTGACTCATGGATGTCTGATTAGGATACTACTTGTTGATAGTGGCTTAGTTATAATAGCTGGAATAATATTATAATTGTTTAGGTACGGGGACTTAGTGCCTTTTAGTGGATTCCATCTCTTGTGTCTCAATCATGTCCTCGAATGTGATGGGTTGCCGAACCGTGGCAACTGTTTTTTTCAGAGTGACTGGATCGGCATCGTCTATTGTATTTTGCTTTTTTCTTCCCTCACAAAATATTTTACTGGTCCTACATTCTGATAACTCATAACAAGTGTTTATCTTGTCTTCTGCGTGCACTCTATGCTGATATAAGTCATGCTTCAGGAATCAAGTTCTTTCAACTGATTTGTCAATTTTGAAATATGTGGGATATTTTAGAAGTATTGTTCTTCGTATTGCCCATCAATATACATGCAAATTAAATATTATTAGTATGCTTTATGTTTTACCGGTCCACATTTATTCTACTATCACACAGATTTAAAGACATTTTGCTTGCTAAAAAAGCTGCATAATGCCCTATGCGTTTCCAATCGATTGTAAATTAGCTATGAATTCGATTCTGCTGGTGAAGGTTAAATGTTTCTGTAACTTGCATCATGACTCCTATATTGCAATGCACCTTCATTCCTGCACAGAGGGTGTCTAATTGCCCATGTAGCAAAGGTGGACATGCATAAACAATTAAACATTCATCATATGTCCATGCTTCAGAGTTGACTGAGAAAATTATTCTGTTTGCTTGAAATTATGTTGCCAAAGTTTCTGTATGGAATGTGTTACCCTTTTTTAAACAAAAGACTTCTGACATTCAGCTGATTCGTTGTGCTAATATGTTGCTAGAACTAGAACTCAGGAATCCATTTTCCAGACGAAAATATGTTTATTTCCACATTGCTAGGACCACCGCAGCATAACTCTTCCATGAACTAGAGTTTCTTCAGTATGTTCGAGATATTTGAACTTTGAAGGCAGAAACATACCAAAAGGGAAGTACTGCCTAAGTTGTGTATAATTGATGTTTGAGTCACATAAGAAATGATTAGCTCATGTGCAAATCTTTCCAAAGTGATCCTGATCCAGGTGCAACTTTTCTTCTCACTTCTGATTGTTGGCTGCAGAAGTACTGAAACTTGTATCTTACTGCGCCGACTCTGCTTTTCCTCTTATGACTCCTGAATCTAATCTCATTTAGAATACATGAGGTTCAGCTTAAGGCTCATCATTACACAATGACTTTCAGTGGCAAAAGTTAGCATGATGGATCTGATCTCATTCCCAAATCCAATATCTTCCGTTCTGCATGGAGTAACCTGTAAGCCATTCATATGCATGGTGCCTGTGGGGTAAATTATACTCTGATACTACAGACGTGTCTTTGTTTTGTTTTGTTTTTTTTTGGAAAACCCGTGTCTTTGTTTCTGTATATACAATATGCATGCAGGTGTTTATGTGAAAAGTTGAGACCTGCATGTTGAGATGAATGGGCGTGACAAAATATCTCCAAAATTGACACCTCTCACATGTAAATACAAATATAACGTGAGAAGATGGTACAATGTATGGAGGAATGATTAAGCGTGCTATGTTCCCCGTGGGACAGAGTGGCAGCAGCATTTCCATGTGCACAGGGCATCGACAGGAGGACCGTGCCTATGCATGCTAGTTGGATCCATTGCTCAGGTTTGACTCCTGATTCCTCGTGTTTGATGTGTTAGGTGTTTTCCTGCTTGTTCCAGCTGCCTGCCCGGCATTGTTGACGTTAGGGTCGCACGGACTACCCAGTTGCTCATCGGAGCATCACGATTCATGAACCAAGCCTGTGCTCGATTCGCCGTAAGTTTCGGCTGTGCAAAATCCTGTAGGTCATTCCATAGAGCACTTGGCGTTGCAATTTTGCAAACCAATGGTGCGGGTGTATGACTGGAATGCGACGCCTACGAAGAAAGGCATACATGGATTCCGTCAGATTCAGACCGGCTGTCAGTGATCCTATCAGACAAATGAAGACAATCCCTACCTAAGATCGTTGAACTCCAAACAGGAGAGGTTTGGAGGGCCACAATGAAGAATTGAAATTTGCCATATCATTATAATTCACAATTAAAAGCTATTTACATTGCTATAGTCTGGCACACTGCCAATACATTACGGACCATATATCTACTCTAAGCCTCAACAACATTCAGATCAGTAGCAGTATATGCTTCAAGTGGTAAAGTGAAAAGAAGGGAAAAGAAAACCTCACTCGGTAGCCAAACCCTCAACCTATTCAGAGTCCTGATTTAATTCGGGATGACATACATAACACCACAGTGATGCAGCAAACAAAATGATTATAGTCCTCATGTCCATGGATAGATACCAAAAACAAAAATCAAATATCATCATTAAACTATTTAGCTAAAATATCTAATAGCCTGAATGCCACAGTTTGTAACCGTTCTTATCGACTCTCAGTCTACACACAAGGATAACAACACTTCACGGCAAGCTCACGCATGATGCCCTCAACGCATTTGATCTGTAACCTTTCTTGTTGATTTTTACTTTTCTTTCCTTTCCTTTCCTTTTCTCTTTATTTATCCAAGCCATTCTGCACATAGAATCCCATATGTATATATAGAGAGAGAGAGAGCAACGTAGACAACATCGAAGCTTTGAGGAGGAAACATTGGAGCAGCAGATTGCCACGAAACAGCAATTCTTTGTTCATCGTCTCCAACCACAAAACCAGATGCACAGAACCATCAAAACATCCACTTCGGGGAAGATTGAACAACGCTCCGCCGAGGCTTTGTGGGCTGTTGCTGTTCCATGGAGTTCCTCTTCTTCATAGCCGAGGAGACTGTTGGGCTTAGGTAGTCATGACTTCTCTGCGGCAGAGCCGTGTTCTGTGAGTGTGTCTTCCGCACAGGGACCAGCGTATGCTGCTTTCGCAAGGTCCCGTTTTGCATTGACGAGGTCCTTGGAGAGCTCCACCTGCTGTAGGTCACACAGCTCTGGCTCCTTCCCACATGCTTTTCCCTGGGGCTTGGAATGTTCCTGCTTTCCATGGTTTCAGCTGAGTACATTGTTTCCTCCTCGCTGCTATAATGATCCTGACCTCCATACTCCAGTATCTCAACAGGTGATGAGCTTGACTGCCCCTCACTGCTGCAATCCTCATGCCGAAGAGCTACTGGAGGGTCCCTACACTCAGCCTCACTATTACGGTGCCATATAAGTCCTGATAGGAAACCATTGTCTTTCGATCGATTTCTAGGCTTGGATGTTTCAACATTGTTCTCATCAGAAAGCATTTGCTTCAGAGGCAGCGGTAGAAAGATAGTCTTTGGAGCCCTGGGAGGGAAGTTGATGTCCAAAAGTTGAACTGGTGCAGCATCCTTCTGAGCCTGGCAAGAACTTCGCCTTGGCGACTCATATATTTCTGGTGTCGAAATCCCCTGCTCACTGCTAGTGCGCAGATCAACTAGAGGATTCGCTTCGTGCGAAATCCTTGCAGTGGCCGAGCTTCCTGATGCCTGCTGATGATATTTAGGCTTTGAACAAACAGAGGCATCGTCATTCTCGTCGTCAGGCTTGAACACATGACGACGAGTGAAAGAGGTGCTTGAATGATCACTCCTGCTGGACATCAGCCGAACAAGAGGTAACTTCGGCTTGCTAACCTCGTCCAAGTTACCCTGCCAATGCTGATACAACCAATCGCAAACCACAGATATGGGGATCCCAAATTGCATTGGATGGTCCTTCTTCCATGAATGTGATGACGATGAGGATGCAGAGGATGATCTTGCAGTGGGAGAAGAGGCCAGCTTCATTGGATCACAAATCATGAAAGCTAGGTTCCCTTGGGCATCAAAACCGGCAGACCCAGGGCACCATGTCACCCCATCTGTTGCGAGCTTTATGAGATTGTCTGTGCCAATAACTACCTTTCCCTCACCAATCACCAGTTCCTTTTTCCCTGTATGTCCCAGTAGGTACACAGCACTTCCATGATCTAGGTTTGGTTTGCAGTTTGTTTTCAAATAGTGAGGTTGCTGACTCTGCAGAGTTGTATCACCCTCTGTATAATCAAGACCCACTATTGTAAGGTCAAGAATTGAGCTTGTAATGAAGAATCTGCACAGAAAGGAGATCATCTCAGAGGACTTAACGCTGGATTCAGAAACAACAAATTTTATGAAGGCCCTAGTGAAGAACTTTATTCAGGTGAAAAGAAGAATGCAAATATAATCTGCTTAGCTTTTTGGACTCAGTTTCTGACTGAGGAGCAAAGTTCACCTGAGGTGACATAAAATGTAAAAACAGAGCACTTTGAACTTTTCAGGTTCCAAGATTACTGGTTGCTGCTACTCTTTTCATCATGAACCACTTATTGCTTGTGGGTGCCATTATTCAGAAATTTTCTTAGATGCCCTCAGAAGCCTTTCTAATAGAAGGAAGAAAAGAAACAGCTTTAACAGGTACTATACTCAGCAAAAATCAAGAAAGACCTATGCAACCTTCTCATTACTACCAGTGTGGATTGCCACAAATAAAAGGAACCATTTACACTGCCCAGCCAAGTGGGCACTTGCTTGAGGTTGTAGCTCATGCCGCTATCATTACATCGACGATTGCTACTACTAACTACCCAACAGAAACCCCACAATTCAGGAGCAATTCCCTTTCCTAACCAGCCGCATTACGGCTAATCATGAGCACTAGCAACAGCTCGCCCACCACCGCTGAATCCGCCGAATGCCGCCGCGTGGGGCCCCGCTCGGCAGCGACTGGTCATGCTTGCTCGGCCGCGGGCGGGGCTGACAGATCTCAACCTAATCACACTGCAATCACTCTAAGGAGCCAAATAGCCAAAGCCTCCGATCCCCAGTTCCCCACACAAGGAAAAGCAATCGCAGACAAGTGCAGCAATTTGGACGGCGTCAGGACCGGGTTGGAAGAGGAAGAGTGTCACCTGTGCGGCTCGAGCCGGGCGACTAGGCGGCCGTGGACGAGCCGCGCCTCGGCGTCCTCGGCGGCGGCAGCCGAGGGCAGGTTGCCGTGCGTGGTGAGCAGCAGGTTCCGGTGGATCAGGAGCCCGCTCCCGCTGCCGCTCCCCTGCCCATTGATCGCCGCCACAGCGGAGGCCCTCGCGGAGAAGATGGCCGCCTTGACCCGCTCCGACCGCCCCCCGTCGTCGCCGCCGCCGGAGCAGAAGCACCACCCCGCGCCCTCCCTCCACACCCCCATTGCTCTCCTCTCCCGCGCTCCCACTGACCCGAGGCCGAGCCCAGCAGCTAGCTACCGTCGCAGCGGCGGCCCCTCTGCCCCTCGCCGCATTCCTCTGCGCTGCAAATGCGGCGGCTGCGGCGGAGTTGGTAGCAGCAGCCTCCCCGTCCGCCTCGGCACGGCGGCTTCCACTGGCTGTTCTGTTTTGTTTTCTTCTCCATCGGGACTGAGGCTGGGTTCGTTTTAAAGCTGCTGACCACACTGACACCTCCTGCGGCGGGGCTCAGCCACTCCTCGTGCCACAACCACACCCCATGACGTGTGGGCCCACGCTACACGAACCCCACATGTCGGTGACCCTTCAGCAAGAGGTGGCGGAGGGGAAGGTGAAATTAGTGGGGCCTTAATTAGGGAGTGGCGCGGCCGAGCTGCGGTTTCGTTTTCGGCTGGGAGGTAGCGGAGGAGGTCTTCCGCTCCGCGCACCGACAGGTTGTAACGCCACGTGACTGTGACAGGTGGGACCACACGCTGCTCCCCGCGGCGTTGAGCGGTGGGGTCGTCGGCGAGTGCGTGTGGCTATCCAGTCACGCGACCGGTCGCGTCCGCGCCTCTCGGCGTAACATGCCTGTAATGATCAAACCATGATACTTGGGGCTGGTTTAGCGTGAGGTCAGTCAGTTAAGGTTCTTTTGCCAGATTAATTAATTAAATAAACTACGAGCCTAGATGCTCTCTTTTTGACACAAGGCTTCCAGATACATATAAAAGTTATACAAAAAAAAAGTCACGTTTAGTTGAATGATAACGGGCTTTATATTAGCTGCACAGGTTAACTTCAGCATTTGAACATGGGCGTATCTATCTAGCTTGGACCTTGGAGTCTGCATGTGTTCATGCCATTGCCAATTTGCCGTAATGCATGCACGTAACACTGAGACAGCGCTCCTGCCCTTTTTTCAAAAAAAAAAAAACACTGAGGCAGCGCATGTCTGTACTTGCAAACAAAGATGGCAGTATGGCACATGGAATTTGCAGGAAAAAGGGATTGTCCCCCGTGTACCCCAACGATCCACAGTGGTTTACCGGTGGCAGAGCGCACAACGGCACAAACACACGAGGGGACCGAGACCAACCAGAGCGGATACAGTAGAAACCAACACGGAAGCTGCACGAACACCGGCAAAGCGAGGCGGATTCGTCCCATGCAGGCAGCGGCCGTGCATCTTCTGCTCTGTAAAGAGGAAGCCGCTCGCGCCCGATCATGCGGTCGTCCCTGATCGCATTCAAAGTGGCTGCATCGCTTTTTCTTCCGGTAAGTAAAGGATTTTTTTTTTCTTTGTGAGGATATTGTAATAGCTCTTGCAACGACACTGCAACGTCCATCGTCCGTGCAACAGCCGACTGCCGAGCTACTAGGATTAGCTATTGATCTCATGAACCGATGGCTGCTGACGATAATTAGGCAAGTCGACCCCTGTGGCCTCAAGCAGAGCAACTAGCAAGCCATTAGCCATCAAGCCGTTTAATTAGCTGTACGTACGTACGGTGTGCCCGTTGGAGACGATAGACAATGCATTGATCACTCGCAGGCGACAGCGCGCGCCGTATTTGGGCGTACGCGGCGAGTACTTGAATTGAATCCCTCTCCCAGACCAGTCGATTGCCCGTGATTTGGCATGCATGCCATCTATGGGGAAACAGTCGGTTTTCTAAGGCCAGTCTCAGTGGTAGTTTCATGGACACAGTTACCTAGAGTGACACATCATCTAAAATATGTTTAAACTATGACGAAACACCTTCTCTCAATTCATAGTTTCATCTATTGTTGTTCCCTAGGTTACATGCAAGACACAATCTCTCTAGGTAACTGTGCAAAGAGAGTTTCATCACCACGAAACTCATATCTCCTCTCTCTTCATTAATACACTGCCACATCATCAAAAATGCTGACATGGCAGGCTATTTTTCATGCATATTAAATAGGGTGCCACATCAGCAATTTTGGTGATGTGGCAAGGAGTTAATGAGGAAAGAGATGAAATGAGTTTCATGGGGATGAAATCATATATGCACGGTTTCCAACTATTTTGTGTCTTGCATGTGTTGCCTATGAAACACCACCATGAAACAATGCATTGTGGAGCCTATTTCATCCATCAATTTAATACGTTGTTGCTTATGTGGCATTCTTGGAAACACAAAAATGAAACCTCCTACTGAGACTAGCCTAAAGTATAAAAAAACAGTCGGTTTTCTACATGCCTGAAATGCTGTCGAATCTGGCTCAAGGAAGAATCACCTTCTCAAATGTAGATTGTACTGTACAGAGACGCCTTTTTATACGACACTAGCAGAAGGGCATGTGCCACATGCACGTGTTAAAAAAATACTAAATCAATGATGTAGTCAACATGAACTCTTTAGATTAATCTAGAGTGTTAGATCAACATAAAATCCGACGGTGTAGGAGTAATATAGTCAACTTGGACTCTTTAGATTAATCTAGAGCGTCCGATCGTCATCATAAAATCTAACGGTGTTAGAGGGGTAAGAGTAACTCTGGTACGAAAATTTCGTCGTCCTTTATAGTATACTAGCAGAAGGGCACGTGCCACAGACACGTGTTTTAAAAAACTACTAAATCAATGATGCAGTCAACATGATCTCTTTAGATTAATCTAGAGCGTTATATCATCATAAAATCCGATGGTGTAGGAGTAATGTAGTCAATTTAGACTCTTTAGATTAGTTTAGAGCGTTCGATCGTCATCATAAAATCCGACGGTGTTGAAGAGATAAGAGTAACATGTAAGATTTGGTAAAAAATTTCGTCGTTATAGATGGATAGCGGATGCGTTGAGACTTGGGATGTGACCAAAGCAGGAGCCATGCGTTCGTTAAGGGAGTACTAGCTGCCATGCACAAATACATGCGCCGAACACTTCTCACATGCCAGCCCGGTAGGTACACGTAGTACGTGTACGACGGCTTGGACACGAACTTTGTACCGTTCGTCACGAGCAACCATACACTGGCCGTATATGATCTCTGGCACACACGCGCTCTCGCTTTTTATTTTCCCATCTGCGACGGTATCTGCACTAGCACAATAACACTATAGGATTGTTGCTACCGCGCTAGACACACGAGAGAAAACGAAACATGAGGACGAACACGAGTTCTCATCTCTCTTTCTGCGGAGAGCGAAATATACATAAGACACAAATTGTGTTGCTTCGGCGTCATGGCCTCCGTGACACCAATGAGTGTGCTTTGTGCGCATAAAAAAGGAAATGCTAGATCACTTGCTTACAGGATGTGTGCATGGCCGGGAGACTTGATACCGGGTCCTGCTAAGATTCGTCTCTATAGGCTAATCCCGCAGCAGGAGGAACCATTCGTCGACTGGTGGATGGCCTCAAGGAAAAGGACTTCAAAAGCATTGCGCAAAGGCTTTGACTCCTTAGCATGTCTGGTCGCTTGGTCGCTTTGGAAGGAACGCAATCGGAGGGTGCACGAGCGGGCAGCTCTCCAACCGGTCGCTTTGGCCCCACACATTCTGGAGGAGGCCAAGCTTTGGGCTCGCGCGGGTTTCACGGGCTTGCGAGATTTGCTGTCTCTAAGGACACTTCTGTTGTAATTTTTGTTTTCTAGGATTTCATAGCTGCTACTTTGTGTTCAAACTTTGTATCTTCTTCTCTTCCAGTTAATGAAAAACGTGCTTTGCACGTTCTTTAAAAAAGACACAAATTGTGTTGTAAGGATAGACCCAACACAAGTAACTAAAATGAGTGACTTTACTGTCCATGACAGCAAAAGTTGTTGGGACATTATCACATTTATCACCCAATGCTGACCTACCGATGGCCGTATTTAGATGCCCCACAAAAAATTTTCCACCCATCACATCGAAAAGAATCTTATGCATGAAGTATTAAATATAGACGAAAAACTCATTACATGGATGGAATGTATGTCGCGATACGAATCTAATGAGCCTATTTAATCTGTTCGCTAATTATAAATTAATTACCTCTAATTGCTACTCATTAGATTCGTCTTTCGATTTTCTGGCTAGATTTGTAATTAGTTTTACTAGTAGTTTACGTTTACTCCTTCCTCACACACTATGGCGGACTGGCCGGCCGGAGCAGGGGCTCCGCGCGGCTGCCGACGCTGGGACTTCGTGCGGCGGCGGGCGGCGCACGATGGCGGCCGGGGCTAGAGCTCCGCACGGCGGCGGGCGGCCAAGGCAGGCGCGACGCGCGGCGTTGGGCAGCCGGGGCGCGGGCGGCGCAGAGCGTCGGTGTGGGCACCTTCCTTCGAAAGTATAGTGGTGGAAAATAGATGACTACGGGTATCGAGAGGTTGTGACGAGATGATTTTCCTGGGATAGGTGTGTAGCTCCTGTGGATGGGTTATGAATGAGGGGCAGGCTTAGAGAAGCTTGCATGCCTCAATGATCTGCTAGGGAATAGGATAGTTTTCTGTCAAGGAGGGGTTTTAGACTCTTATGGTAGCCGAGGGTACCTCTGCAAAACACTGGTTTGGTTTTGAGGGTATAATGAGAAAGGACTGAATAAAGTAGGTTTCTTGGATTATCTTGGAGAGGGAGTATATATTGGAAGATAATGTCGAGGTGGGGAGTATGTGAGATTTCTTTCAAAACTTTGGGAGGATATACTCGGTCAGGAATGATTTAGTTGACTCGTGTGGATTTCTTTGGAAGTCAGGGGTATTTTGGAAAGCTGGTGGTTTCGTTACGAGGCTGATCGTGAGTGGGTGTTGGTGCGAGAGTGAAATTGGTTTAGTGACGGGGTATATAGATTCTCTCGGAAAATTGGATGACAAGTCCTTATCGGGAGAGAGTATCGGTTCATCTAGGGCCTGGTATGTTTTGAGGGTACGAGTTTGGATGAGAAAGCGATATCAAGGTGTATACCGGCTTTTTAAAACACCGGGGAGGGAGTGTTGGTGAGAGAGTGTAGTCGGTAGGTGAAGGATGTACGGGGATTTTCTCGGAAAATTGGACGATGAGTCCTTAGTGAAGGAGAGCATCCGCTCGTTTAGGGATCGGGCTGCTTTGAAGATATGAGTTTGGCCATTGCCAGGAATGAGCGTAATTTCCTAGGGAAAGTTAATGATGAGTGGGTTCGGGGATGACGATGATCAGGAGAAAACTAGTTTCATCAAGAAACTTACATGCCTCGAAAATGGGAATTTGGCTATTTTCGCAAGAATCTCGTGAGAGTTAATCTGGGGAGAATGGAATTGAGATCCCCAAGGTGTGGAATCGACGAGTAGGGTTTTCTAGGAAATTAAGAAGGAGGTAGTGTAAAGTTTGGCAGGGTTTTGTCGAGGATGTGCTGGAGTACGATCGGTGGTAGTTCGAGGAAAAAGGGTTGGCCAGTTCGGGAATTACTTAGGGCGAATGAGTTAGAGTTGGTAGGAGAAGAGTAGGTGTTTGAGCTTATTAGGAAAAGGGTTGATTTTCCCAGTTGGTGGTTCATGGGTTAAAGAGTTTACGGTCGGGGTTTTTAATGGAAGTCCTTATATCTTCCTTCCTTATCTCCTCAGTTTCTACAGATTTCTTTTCCAGGGTTCATTCAGGGATTTAAACTTGGTCACACTCGTAGTATAAGCTTGTCTTATACTATTCCTGTGACTCTACTTATTTTCCTGGGACCCAAAGAGTTACGAGCCTAATTTCAACCGATCTTTGTGGTTTTCCGAATATAACGTCCGGATCACTTCGGGATATAGCCCACTTGGGATTCAAACCCGTGTTTCATATCGGACATTTATAATTATTTTTCAGAGATTTACTTCACCTCTGGAACTTAATCGGGGCGAATAGATAGGTAAGAGCTATAGATAATCCTTAGGTTTTTAGGGAAGACAGATTCTATCCACACATTTCTACAATCAACTATTAATCAAATCCATATAATAATCCATATCTATTATATGGAAGGGAGACACTATTATTCGAGTTTAATCAAACATTATTAAATCAAGAAATACGTCACTATAAGGTCATAGGTTCATTTCCTATAGAAAAATCTATGACTATCGGAACTTGATTTCTAGTTACTCCGGTAGCGTTCGCTTTTCGGCAAACCTTTAGCTCATAATTTCCATATTATGGATCTTTTTCCAGACTTCATTCTCATGATCCTATTTGCCAGGGTAACGACCGGGAGTTAAGCATAAGGTAAGGAGAATTCAGGGAACGAAATGAGGATTTTTCGAAAAATTTCAAAAAATATGAGCAGAATAGAAGTTTCAGGGCTTCCTAATGCGTATGGGCAGTCTTATATGGTGCTTATGAATTTATTTACGGCTCTGATACCATCCCTGTGGGCACCTTCCTTCGAAAGTCCCGAGATTACCTGTAACAGGCCCTGGATCAGTAAGCTGATCCAGATCTCATCAGAGACTAGCTTCAAAAGCAATAAATAACTAGTTTTATTACCTTTTCTAGCGGAAGGTGGGGCTGGCGCTTATTCCGTGACGGGAATGAGCTAAAGCACCAAGAAGGCCCAACCCTGTGTATCAATGAAGGCAAGACAAGACTGAGTACAACGGTACTCAGCAAGTACTTAGCAGTCAAAGGTATGAATATGCATTATTAGTTGACAAGTTATTAAGTACATCGGTGTTGGGTCCTAGAGGGGCAAGAACCTCCCTACCAGTCCCCGGTGATTCTGGCCCGGATCCTTCTGTCGATCCTGCAATCACCATCATCTCGTTATCATCACTCCTATGGGTTATTCCTGGCTAATCTGTGGAAGCTTTAACCAGACGGGCTCATAACCGAGAGCCACGGCTATCGATAGATTGGGTAACTCTGCAGAGGTTTGTACTCTTGAAACTATACGGTCAGGCGACCCTTCCGTGGCCAACGGTAGGGCCACCCTACGGGCTCGTATCCACTGGCGTCCATCTCTGGACAGCTTCCATCTGGGTCTACCCACGGATGCTACTGGGGTCTAAACAGGGATCGCATAAACGTCCACAAAAGGACCTTCCCGGGGTATGGGTGCACCATAAATATAAAGGGCGTGCATCGCCCTTGGGCCCTACCAGCCCTGTCTCATGCGACCCGTGTCGACCAGTCCCAGACCTCTGTCTGGGGCTGTCTCCAGTATTTTCGTTGCCCACCGTGGCCCCTGGGGTAGCTTTACCAGAGGTAGCTGGTGGAGTGTGAGTCGAGGCTTCACATTACAGGGCATTCCCGAAGGCTATGTCCTTTTTGGCCCGTATAGCCGTACATGGCGTTGGAAAGACTTTCCCAAGAACCGGTCCTTAAGCGACCAAGGTAGGCCTCTGGATAGGAGCTCCTCCGAGACTATCCACCCTACCTCGCATGTTCTCCCCCCTTGGTGCCTCTCGCTGAAAGTGCATCTAGGCCCCTAGTGGGTTTTGGTGAATTGAGTGACACCTAGATTAAAGAGCTAATGATCTTGTTGAGTTTATGAGCAGGAATTTGTCATAAAATCAATGAATTGGTTACAAGAGATTTATTCCATATGGTAATTCAAAGAGGCTCATACGACAAGTCACTTGACTAGGCTAAGGTCAATAGTGAAAAATTGGCAAGCAATGAGTTAATTCGAATTGAGACATGTGTTCATGGTAACTATTTAATCTCATATCAAGATGAAGCTTGTTGATGATGACATAGCACTAGAAGGGATTCTCTTACAAAGAAATGAGATATTTATTTAAAGAGAAGAACCAAAAATAAAATCAAAGTGCAAGCTAAGGGAAAAATGGTCAAGAAAGATGATGGTATGGGACATCATTGATCTACACTTAATACATAGCTTGTATATGAGGCATGGACATTGTGATTCAAATCAAATGGTCAAAATTGATAAATGGACTTCATGAATGATGCAAGCCTACATGAAGCTCTAAGTGATGCTAAGGTGAAGAGTCGAAGTTCGGGATAGTGTTTCAAGGTACCAAGCAATGTGTGATCAAGTTGAGGCTTGAGTCATGTAGTCTTTGCTAAGGGTGAAGAAACTTTCTTTGAATTCAACTCGATGAATCTTGGTCATGAAGAGTTTATTGTAGAGAAGCGTCAATCTTCAAGAAACAAGTGAATTGAACTAGAAGATGATTTCATTCAAAGACAAAGGTTCAAGTCACTAGCTCAAGGAAAAATGTGCTCAGTTCATAGAACCAAATAAGATGCACTCCTCAGGTTGAGAAAGATCAAGACACGGCATGAATATGCAAATGAGAAGCTCAAGTTGTAGAAATCCATTTTATCTTTGATCTTGAGTATAGGTATGCCGTACTATCAAGAGGGATGCATCACATAGTGTTTTGGCTCAGTCTCAATGCTCAAGTAACCTAAGTGAGTTGAGAGAAACACAAAAGCCTCACGCACACACTTGCGAGTTTCTGAGTGTATATACTCGGCAGTGCCGAGTTTACCAACTCGGCAGTGCCGAGTACATAGAGTGTGCCAACGGCTAGTTCATTCAAATTCTCGGCAGTGCCGAGTTGGTGAACTCGGCAGTGCCGGGTTCACAACGGCTAGTAACGGCTAGTCTTCTTGGAGTGGAGTATTTATACCCCACGACCTCAACTGTTGCTAGCTGCTGCTTCTGAGGGTTTCTGTGTGCTTCCTTCCTGTTCTAAGCCAAGCAAAAAGCCAAGTAAGCTCTCCCCAACCTCTCTTTGTGAGATTGCACATTCAAAGTGATATCTTTGTGTTGGGTTGAGAGAGAGATAGCTTGAGAGACATCAAGAGCACAGCAAAACCTTGAGCATTTGAGTTGGTACGAAATCGTGTGATTCGCATTTGTTACTCTTGGAGCTTTGCTCCTAGACGGCTAGGCGTTGCCCGGTGAGCACCCGGTTGTGTGGGCTGTCACGGGAAGTTTGTAAAGGTCGGTTTCCACCTCAAGGGAACCATTCTTCTTAGTGAAGGTCCATAGTGTGCTTGAGTAGCACTTTGGCGGGGAGGCTTCGCGGAGCTCCTCAAACGGAGATTAGGAACCACTGATCTTGCCTTGTTGTGGGCATGCAGTGGGTCTGAACTTCGGTAAAATCCCTGTGTCAATTGTGATTGATTATTGTATTGTGGATTTGAGGAGATCTCCATCGAACACTTGTGTTCTTGGAGAGATTGTTGTTTTTCTTGTGTGCAGGGACTGTGTGAACCCGCTAAGGAAAATCATCTGAGCATACTCCACATTTGGGGTTTGATCCAAAACTTATTTACTCGCACTTAGAAATTGTACTCACTCTGCTCTGTGTGTACTCGGTAGTGCCGAGTTCATAAACTCGGCAGTGCCGGTTACATTGACTGCTCAGCCAAGTATACCTCTGTATACTCGGCAGTGCCGAGTTGGAAAACCCGGCAGTGCCGGTTTTGGCAGGCAGTGAATTTTATCCGCTGCATTTTGAGTGAAATTTGTAGGTGCGCCTATTCACCCCCCCTCTAGGCGACATCACGGTCCTTTCAATTGGTATCAAAGCAAGGCTTCACATCCAAGCTTAACCGCCGTGAAGAAAAGATGTCGATTGAGGTAAACTTTGAGCCACTCGAGCTCGATGGCTCAAACTTTGATTCTTGGTCCTGCAATGTTCACAATACTCTTAGAGACATAAATCCTATGGTTGAACATATTTTAGTTGCTAGCATTCTACCTCCTAAGTTTGATGTTAACAACACCGATCGATCTAACATCACTAAAGAGGAGTTAGCTTGCTTGCAACTCAATGTTTGTGTTACTAACTTCTTAAAAAAGTCTGTTTGTGAAGATATATGGAACACCATTTCTAGAAAGAAAGAAATCCGAAGAGATGCACATCTTGTTTGGTCTCTCATCAAGGATATATATAAAAATTTTGAGAGTGATGATGATGAAGAGCCTGAAGATGTGCTTACACCTGAGAATTGTTCATCTTCATCAACAATCAACCCAAAACGTCAAGTGACATCACTCAATGGTCAAAACTCAGATCTAGTTGCTGCTGAGCCTATGTACTCGGCTGTGCCGGTTTCTGAAACCGGCAGTGCCGAGTATAAAGGAAAAGTTGAAGAAGAACAACTGAGTGAAGAATCAACGTCCTCGTGCTGGTCTGATTCTGATAGAAATCCTCATCAGTGCTTTATGGCTATATCTGAGAGTGACTCCGACAGTGATAGTGATGATGAGGAGCTTGTGACCGAGGTTAACAAGATGTCACGAAAAGTAAGAAGTCTAGTGACTAAAACAATGAAGAGAGTGATGGAACAAGGACAAGACATATTAAGATTAGAAAAGCTTCTTGATGACAAGGAAGCTCAAATCAACTACCTTGTCCCATTTGAAGAAAAGAATAAACTACTCAAGGATCAAGTGAATGAGCTCATCAACATGAATGTAGATTTGAAGATTCAACACATTGAGATCAAGTGCTCAAATGAAGAGCTCATAGATGCACATGCCAAGCTAGAAGTAGCTCATGAGGTTGTGATCACCATGATGAAATCAAGTCAACCAACCACTCACTCTTGTTCACAAGAGGAGAAGAAAGAAAAGCAGTCATGGTTTGAGCAAGTAACAATAGAAGATTGCAATGATGATCTAGTCAAGGAGAATGAAATGCTTAAGCAACAAGTGGATAGGCTCTTGAAGGACTTGTCCAAGTTAAAAGGCAAGGGCATTGCACGACCTTCTCAAGATAACCGTGAAACCATGGTGAACAAGCTTGAGAAGGGATCAACAGTGCAAAGCCCATGCAACCCTGCACCTAAGACCAACAAGAGCAAGCCACAAGCAAAGAAGAAGAATCTAGATCACATCAAATGCTTCAAGTGCTCCAAGATGGGGCATTATGCTTCTATGTGCTCAAGAAAGCTAGAAGGCCAGCAAACACTCTCCAAAAGACAAAGAAGTCTGTCTAAGAGAAAATGCTTTGGTTGCTGCAAGAAGGGACACAAGATCGCTTCATGTCCGGGCAGGCCACACACACTGCATGTACCCGGCAGTGCCGAGTTGGAAAAGTCGGCAGTGCCGAGTACAAAGAGACAGCAGCAACCCAAAATGAACAAAGGCTTCAATAAAGCTCAAGAGCAATATTTGGAGAGAAAAGATTCTGAGAAGGTCAAGAACAAGATATCAAGCAGCATCAAGCACAAAGTATGTTACACATGCCGAGGAAAAGGACATCTTGGTAAGGATTGTCCAAATGGTAACACCCCTAAGCTTAACGTGGTCAACAATGCTAATGATAAACTTAAGGGATCCTTAGGTGGCCCTAAAGCTAGTAGGATAATGAAATCATCCTCTACAAGCACAAGGGCTATTTGGGTTCCCAAATCATTGCTGACTAACTCTAAAGGACCCAACGGAGTTTGGGTACCAAAATATGTTTGAAAAGGTTTTGCAGGTACTTGGAGAAGCATTGGTAACTTGGCAAGCTTGAAAAGATCTTCACTTCATGATTTACATATCAAGCTCAATGTTGTTGCTCAAATCGTGAAAAATGCCAAGTTGAAGTACAAATGATCTATCATGCTCTCCAATGCATCTTAAGTAACAAGTACCTCTCCCTTAGCTACTTAGTATTCTATACTCGAGTTTGCTAAACATAAGTTCAAGTATAGACTCCAATGTAGCTTAGTGTGTCAATTTCAAAATATTAGTCACAATATGACACATGTTGCTCCTAACAAGCTCTGTGGTAGAGCTAGAGTTTCATTTTCTACACAGGAGCATTCTCATGCGATAAGCAATCAAGGAAGGTCAAGAAAAATCAAGAACTATTCTGCTGGGCAGGCTTATATGTACCCGGCAGAGCCGGTTTCCTAAAACCGGCAGTGCCGAGTATAAAGTTCAACATCGATCCCGTGCTCCATCAAGCCTCGGAAGATCCGGTACAAGAGCAGATGATCCAGGAAAATGACCAAAGGGCCTCTGACAGTGTTCTAAGCCTAACATCCGACCATATCTCGGAAGATCCGACAAGAAGTTCCGGGCGGCTCTGTCTGGTGCCCGGAGGATACAACATCTAGTCGGATGATCCGAGGGTACCTAGTCAGAATCATATATGTATACTCGGCAGTGCCGGATTGGCAAAACCGGCAGTGCCGAGTACAAGCCAAAACAGGCAGTGAGCACTTTCTTGACCAAACTCTTATTATTGCATTATGGTTGTGTTTATTTTGACCAAAATATGAAATGAGCATCCTCAAGTATCTTAAATGATTGAAAGTGCATTTATCAAGAATTCAACCCTTGATGCACATATTTAGGGGGAGCAAATTTCATATCTTGTGTCATTGGACTTAATCTTGCTTTCAAGCTTCTTGATGTGTAGGATAAAATCAGAAATGCTTCATATACTTGAAATAAGCAAGAAACCATCTTGAGCATGCCACTTGACCTCAAGGTCACCAATCCATCTAGAAATAAGTATCTAACGTCAAAATGGGCTGGATACCCCTCCTAATGGCAGCTCTCCATGACATGGCTTAGTGTTTGGTAGCTTGATAATTTGCCCTAAGTGATTTTTAAAGGCTATCAAACATGAAGCTAGGGCGTGTGCTACTTATGGTTATCTCTAAGCTTCAAAGCTATTCGTGGTGTATCAAGAGTGAGATGACAAGAAGTACATTTGCTGCGCGAGTACAAGCCCAAATGTGAAATCCTTCAAAGTATGAAGGGAATAGAGACTCAAGGGCCAAGGTATGTATTTTCATGCTTACTTACATTGATCTCTGCATCTAGGCCCTATACATGCTAGTGTGTGCATGTTTTGCATGAAGCACATCAAGTTTCTAGTGCATCTCTAGATATTTAATTGATACCCTCATGTGTTTGGCTTAGTGTCAAGTGAACCCTAAAAGTTTGTAGAGTATGAGCTGAATATTCTAAGATTGATGCTTGACTTGAGTTGCTACATGCTTGAGTGACATAAGGTAGAATTTGCAAAATCCAACTAGTATGCTAGGTGTGTGCTTATTGGAAAATATTTGGTTCTTGGTCTTTGTGACTACGTCAAGTCACCTGTGGTTATTGTTACCTTTGACTGAATGTTGGCTAACCACAAGTGATGAGATTCTCTCAAGTCCGTAGGAGCTAGACACATCTCATCTTAAGGGCTAAACTTTGGAAATTCTATCTTCTCACAAATCTTTAGCAAGGTTCCTATTCTACAAAGGATTTCTTATGTCATGGAACCTATATGTGATCCTAAAGTCTCTCAATCTCCCACATCCAAAATTCTCAAGTTCAGTTCTCTAATTGCTCTATGTAACCGGCAGTGCCGAGTTTCACAACCCGGCAGTGCCGAGTACATTACATGTGAACTGAGAATTTCTTTCATCTCCAAATCTCCATGTTCCAAGAAGTTTTATGGACATTTAAGTATCTGGAACATATCTTGTGATCAATCTTCTTAGAAATCTATCAAATCATAAAATTCTTTTATTCATGTCACGGACCCTGTGCCGAGTTTCAAATCTCGGCAGTGCCGAGTACACAGGGGCTCCAACAGTTATTTCTCTAGTCAACCCGTGACTTACCCCTTCATTCACCCATTCTCTCTCCCCTCACCTGCCCGACGCTCCACTGTTCTTGAGGGGCGATTTCTTGGCGATTTGGGCGATTGGCCGTGGAATTCAAGGATTGAAGGCTTGTTCTTGGTGGTTTCTACTTAGCACTACCGGATCTACTGCCGGTTCTGTGTTTCAAACCTTCCCCACCATGAGTCAAGGTACATTTCGGCCATTCTTGCCCGATCTACTTGTCTAGGGTTGTTCTCTTAGATTCCTTTGGTAGAACATCTCCTGCAACATCCTAGATGATATTCCATGTTACGGATTCAAGTTTCCATGGTCGATTTTGGGGGACTCGATTTGGGATCTCACTGTGTGTAACCGGCAGTGCCGGTTTGTGAAACCCGGCAGTGCCGAGTACACACTGTGAGTTTCCAACTTGTGTTTCCTGCAAGATTAATCATGTATTTATCATTGGAATAATCATATTTATCCTTTACCCTGAATCAGATTCATCTAGACAACCCACATCTCTGATCCGATTTGGTGTGCACTGCCTGTGTGTACTCGGCAGTGCCGAGTTGGAAAACTCGGCAGTGCCGGATACACACAGACAGCACCCAACTCATTCAATCATTTCTATCTCTCTAGATGATTCAGCTCAACTCTACCTTATTCTGAGTATCTGGTATATTTTTTATGATCACAGATCCTCCGAGACGTCCTCTTAAAATCTTTGGAAGCAAGGGCAAGCAAAAAGCAACCGGTGAACCTAGGAGGTCAACAAGAAGACCACTTCCTAGGGCCACTCTTTACATCAGTGAGGCAGCACCAGAACATCAGGGAGACGATAGTGGTGACAACAGTACCTCAAGTGATGATGGGGAGGAAAGTGATGAAAATTATCGGGTATCTCCCTGAGGGCAGAAAATGAGTGGTCGGTATATGAGAGGCAGCAGCAGCAGCGGTGGTCGTGCTGCTAGCAGTGGAGGCATTGGGGGGCAGGGTGGAGATGATGAGGGTGAGTAAGATCATGGGGTTGAGCTATAGAATTCCAAATGGGCGGCCCGGCCCTAGCCCGGCACTAGCCCGATCTGGCCCGGCCCGACATGGCCCGGCCCTATTGAGGCCCGATGGTTCTTAGTGCCGTGCCGGGCCGGGCCGTCGTGCCGACCCAGCGGCCCAGGCCCGGCACTAAGGCCACTTTATAGTGCCGGGCCGGCACGGTGGCCCGACTGGCCCGATGGGCTACGGCCGGGCCGTCGGGCCTGGCTGGTCCGACGAGGGGGGCCGCCGCGGGGAGGCCGGAGCAGGCCGCGGCGGAGCAACGGGCGGCGCGGCTGGAGGAGGGAGCGACGGCGGAGGAGGCCGTCGCGGCTGGAGGAGGAGCGGCGGCGGAGGAGGCCGTCGCGGCTGGAGGAGGGACGCGACGGGCGGCGCGGCTGGAGGAGCCGTCGTGGCCTCGCGCCCATGGCGGCGGCAGCGCCCGTCGGCCGAGAAGGGCCCCCGCGGCTCCCTGGAGCGGCACCGCCTCGCGCCCATGGCGGCGGCGGGCGGAGATCTATCGTCGACGGGGTGAGGCCGTGAGGGAGAGCGAGAGGGGCGTGTGAGGGAGAGCCGGAGAGGGAGGGGGCGGTGGGGTTAGCCGGTGAGGGAGAGGGACGGGGGGCGCGTGAGGGAGAGCCGGAGAGGGAGGGGCGGCGGGGTGAGCCGGTGAGGGAGAGGGAGGGGGCGCGTGAGGTGAGGGAGAGGAGGAGGCGAGGTGAAAACCCTAGCAGGAGGGGGCGGCGGGATGACTGAGCTTGGTGGGCCGGCGGAAAGTTTATGCTTTTAGGGGATTTGAGTGGGCTAGTGGTGGGAGAAAGTTTAACAGGCTGGTAGTTATCGGGCCGCCATCGTGCCGGCCTTCATCGTGCCGTGCTTAGGGCCGGCACTATGGGCCGAGGTGGCGGCCCAGGCACTAAAGAGTTATCGGACCGGGCCGGCACTAGGCACTATTGATCGTGCCTCGGACCGGGCTAGGGCCGTGCTTTTTAGGGCCGTGCCTCGGGCCGCCGATCGGGCCTGGCCCATTTGGAATTCTATAGGTTGAGCAGGGACAGCCTATGTTTGTGCCAGGAGTATTTCTGAGAGAGCCTAGAGTGCCACATGACTACACTAAGGTGAATTATAAAGGTCGTGGCATGACAGTCAAGGCAAGCAAGGAAAGAGAGAAAAATCCTTTTAATGATCAGAGGGGTGGCAGGAGTGTGGACTATCGCTTCCACACCAAGTTTCAGCAGGATTTCTATATGTCAGCCATTCTCAAGAAAAAGTACAAGGTGGCTAGATCACAGTTCATAAACTGGAAGGAATATGAGGAGATGCATGACCCTATCTTTGATGAGATCATTCTTGAGTGCAGGAAAAAGCACATATATAACATCATGGGCTTCCAATGTGATTGGAACACAGAGGTCATAGCACAGTTTTATGCCACTTGTTATTGGGATGACAGTGAGTATGACCCTAGCAGGAGATGGGTTCATTGGATGACAGAAGGGAAATGGTATAAAATTAGCTATGCTGAGTTTGGTAGATTATTCGGGTGCATGAGGTATGATTATGACAGGAGAAAGATTCACATAGGTTCTCATCTTCCTAAGGAAGACATGGGGGACATGTATATGCCAGGGAGAGAGTGGATATATGGGAAGACCAAGGGCTTGATTCCTTTCTATGGTTATCTCAACAAATTTTTCAGGAAGACTCTGGCACCTAGAGAAGGTGATCATGAGAACATTTCCTCCTTCTTGAGAAATCTCCTACATGTCATGACACCCACTGAGGAGGAGTTCTGTGTTTTTGATTTCATATGGGAAGAGATCAAAGATATATCTAAATCTCCCTAAAAGAGCTGTGGTTATGGTGCTTACTTGATGTTCATGATCAACCACAAGACACGGATGAGGTTTGAGTGTGACTACACACACACAGCTATTAGCATTGATCTTGACTACCATCCAGGCGTGACACTCAGTGAGGTGATACAGATGAGACAGACTGTGGAAGCCCTAGGAGATATTGGGGGTGCCCAAAGGGCTCCTAGTGCTCCACCAGCCCCGTCACGCTCACGTTCTAGGCATGGTGGTTCCAGGGAGGAACATGTGGAGAAGCCACCATCCCCAATGAGGAAAATCTTTAACTTATTTGTGGGGATGTGCAAGAGTCAAAGGGATATCCAAGTTGAGCAAAGAGCACAAAGAATTCGAGACAAGAAGCAAATGGATGAGCTGAAATTAATTCATAATGCCTTACACATTGATCCACCTCGCTCTCCCATTTCTTCTTCGAGTTCTGAGCCAGAGATTGCATCTATGGATGACTTGATGCGTGAGATGGCAGCTGCTCCGTACTATAATCAATATGGATCCACCTTCTTTTCTAATGTCGATGAGCCATATCCAGCTGCACCTCCTCCACCTCCACAGCAGCAGCCATACGTGCCTCCATCGTCCCAGCCTCCACAGCAGCCACCTCCGTATGTATATGTGCCTCCTCCACATCCACCTTCCTACATGACTCCGCAGCCTCCCAGCTCCGAGGCATTTGGTGATTGGATCTTTGGAACTCATCTTGGTGATTCAGGCCAAGGATCGAGTGGCCTTGGAGGACGGCGTGATAATGATGATGAAGATCAGCAGTAGAAGCTTACAGATATACTCCCCTGAGACCCTTTTTGGTGATAGATGACAAAGGGGGAGAGAAAGATCAAGTCAAAGCTTCATCTCTATTTTTCAGTGTCCCTGTACCTGTATACTCGGCAGTGCCGAGTATCCAAACCCGGCAGTGCCGGTTTGGGTGTGGTATGCCACACACAGTTGTAATAAATTTCCTTTTAGCTCATTTGGACTTGAGAAAAATTGTAATGTGTGCTATTTGTGTGGTGAACCTTGTTTAGTTGCTTAAATTCAAGACTTGATGTATGTTAGTGTGTTGAAATGGATTGTTTTGATGAAATGTTGATTTTCTCAGTTCTGAGCCAAGTGTACTCTGTGTACTCGGCAGTGCCGAATCTTGCAACCCGGCAGAGCCGAGTACACAGGTACATCCTGGTGTGCTTAATACACTCGGCAGTGCCGAGTTTAAAAACACGGCAGTACCGAGTACATTGTGACAGAACTGACCATTTCTTCCATTTTATGTTTTATGTGATATTTGTCATATGCATCACGTTTTACATGTTCACACACTTGTTCTGCACCCCACAGATGCTGAGATTAAGGGGGAGCTCAATGTTTTCATGAATATGTGCAAAAATTGTCATTTAAGGCCAAATTGGTTGAATTCAAACTTTGCACATACTTAGGGGGAGCTCAACCTAAATCTGAGCATCTAAAAGCTTCATTGATATATATTTTGTAAGCTTTAATCAAGGTTGTCATCAATCACCAAAAAGGGGGAGATTGAAAGTGCATCTAGGCCCCTAGTGGGTTTTGGTGAATTGAGTGACACCTAGATTAAAGAGCTAATGATCTTGTTGAGTTTATGAGCAGGAATTTGTCATAAAATCAATGAATTGGTTACAAGAGATTTATTCCATATGGTAATTCAAAGAGGCTCATACGACAAGTCACTTGACTAGGCTAAGGTCAATAGTGAAAAATTGGCAAGCAATGAGTTAATTCGAATTGAGACATGTGTTCATGGCAACTATTTAATCTCATATCAAGATGAAGCTTGTTGATGATGACATAGCACTAGAAGGGATTCTCTTACAAAGAAATGAGATATTTATTTAAAGAGAAGAACCAAAAATAAAATCAAAGTGCAAGCTAAGGGAAAAATGGTCAAGAAAGATGATGGTATGGGACATCATTGATCTACACTTAATACATAGCTTGTATATGAGGCATGGACATTGTGATTCAAATCAAATGGTCAAAATTGATAAATGGACTTCATGAATGATGCAAGCCTACATGAAGCTCTAAGTGATGCTAAGGTGAAGAGTCGAAGTTCGGGATAGTGTTTCAAGGTACCAAGTAATGTGTGATCAAGTTGAGGCTTGAGTCATGTAGTCTTTGCTAAGGGTGAAGAAACTTTCTTTGAATTCAACTCGATGAATCTTGGTCATGAAGAGTTTATTGTAGAGAAGCGTCAATCTTCAAGAAACAAGTGAATTGAACTAGAAGATGATTTCATTCAAAGACAAAGTTTCAAGTCACTAGCTCAAGGAAAAATGTGCTCAGTTCATAGAACAAAATAAGATGCACTCCTCAGGTTGAGAAAGATCAAGACACGGCATGAATATGCAAATGAGAAGCTCAAGTTGTAGAAATCCATTTTATCTTTGATCTTGAGTATAGGTATGTCGTACTATCAAGAGGGATGCATCACATAGTGTTTTGGCTCAGTCTCAATGCTCAAGTAACCTAAGTGAGTTGAGAGAAACACAAAAGCCTCACGCACACACTTGCGAGTTTCTGAGTGTATATACTCGGCAGTGCCGAGTTTACCAACTCGGCAGTGCCGAGTACATAGAGTGTGCCAACGGCTAGTTTATTCAAATTCTCGGCAGTGCCGAGTTGGTGAACTCGGCAGTGCCGGGTTCACAACGGCTAGTAACGGCTAGTCTTCTTGGAGTGGAGTATTTATACCCCACGACCTCAACTGTTGCTAGCTGCTGCTTCTGAGGGTTTCTGTGTGCTTCCTTCCTGTTCTAAGCCAAGCAAAAAGCCAAGTAAGCTCTCCCCAACCTCTCTTCGTGAGATTGCACATTCAAAGTGATATCTTTGTGTTGGGTTGAGAGAGAGATAGCTTGAGAGACATCAAGAGCATAGCAAAACCTTGAGCATTTGAGTTGGTACGAAATCGTGTGATTCGCATTTGTTACTCTTGGAGCTTTGCTCCTGGACGGCTAGGCGTTGCCCGATGAGCACCCGGTTGTGTGGGCTGTCACGGGAAGTTTGTAAAGGTCGGTTTCCACCTCAAGGGAACCATTCTTCTTAGTGAAGGGCCATAGTGTGCTTGAGTAGCACTTTGGCGGGGAGGCTTCGCGGAGCTCCTCAAACGGAGATTAGGAACCACTGATCTTGCCTTGTTGTGGGCATGCAGTGGGTCTGAACTTCGGTAAAATCCCTGTGTCAATTGTGATTGATTATTGTATTGTGGATTTGAGGAGATCTCCATCGAACACTTGTGTTCTTGGAGAGATTGTTGTTTTTCTTGTGTGCAGGGACTGTGTGAACCTGCTAAGGAAAATCATCTGAGCATCCTCCACATTTGGGGTTTGATCCAACACTTATTTACTCGCACTTAGAAATTGTACTCACTCTGCTCTGTGTGTACTCGGCAGTGCCGAGTTCATAAACTCGGCAGTGCCGGTTACATTGACTGCTCAGCCAAGTATACCTCTGTATACTCGGCAGTGCCGAGTTGGAAAACCCGGCAGTGCCGGTTTTGGCAGGCAGTGAATTTTATCCGCTGCATTTTGAGTGAAATTTGTAGGTGCGCCTATTCACCCCCCCCTCTAGGCGACATCACGGTCCTTTCACTCGCAACAAGGGTTTCTGGTACTGGGTAGTGTCTTAGTAGTTGGAGGATATGAGTGGCTATCCTCAATGCAACTACAGACATCAAGAAAGGAGTAGAACATATTAATGCAGTTGATTAACATGAGCAAGGGAATTGCTAAGACTTGCCTTTATTGAGGATCCTTATCGCGTACGGTTATCGATGCTGATCGGGCTGGGCTTCTGGCACCTGAAAGTCTTGGCGTCTCGTCGTGGCCCGGTCATGCTATCGAACGATAAAACACATAAAATAACATCAATATATCAATCAATGCCTATAGATTAGAAAGGGGAAGGGAGATAGATACTTCGGGACGTACCTACGGACCCGGATGGATTTGTTGACGGATTATCCATTAATTATTTAATAATAATTAATGGATAGGATGATGGGGCTTAGGAGGGGTTTAACTGGTGGGATGGCTTCTAAGTGTGGATGGATTGGCTAGGGATAAACATTCTGGGAATTACGGAATAACCAAATAATTCCCGGATATTTATATTAATTATTTAGAAATGGATTTCTAAATAATTAAGGGATATTGATTGAATTTCTATTAATATTCCGGAAAATTATTAATACAATTTTTCGGGAATATTATAGGTGGCATAACGGCTAGGGTTTGCTAATATCTAGGATTTTGGTAGGGCAGCACAAGGGCTAGGTTTTATCGGAAACCTAGGGTTTTATTTGGGCGGCACAACGGCTATACAAGGCTAGGGTTTAGTAACCGGGGTTTTTGGTCGGGCGGCATAACGGCTATGCCGGGAGATATCTGGGGTTTGGGTTTGGGCAGCATAACTGCTAGGTGGGGCTAGTGGTTTTGGTTGGGCATTATAACGGCTAGGGTGGACTGGCTTGGAAACCTGGGAATCGGGCAGCATCCCGGCTAGGGTGCGCGAAGCAGCGAGCAGCGATGGGGTTTAGCGGCGGGGGTCGGGCATTGCGCGGCCAGCCGAACTGGCATCGTCCACAATGCCGGGTTTAAGTGGCTAAAGCTACACCGCTGGTTAGACTGTTTCAGGCATTCCCGCGAGCAGAGCAGCAGTTGGCGCACCTTTTCCTATGTGTACGTGGGGGAGCTAAAGCTACGCCGCTGGTTAGACTGTTTCGGGCATGCCGGGAGCAGAACAGAGCAACAGTTGGCGCACCTTTCCTACGTGTACGTGGGCAGCGCTTCCGCAGCGCATAGAGAGCTGAAGCTCTCAGTGTGTGCGGAGAGCTCTTCGAGCTCTCTCGCACGACTGGAGAGCTGAGCTCTCGTGCTCTGCAGGATCGGAAGGAGTGCCTTCCTTTTATAGCCGCGACAGGGAGCTAGGGCGCTGGACGTCGGGGTTCTAGGGTGGCGTGGCAGGCTGGGAGTGGCGAGGCGAGCGGGTTTGGTGCTGGTGCTGAGCGCTGGGTCAGACGGCGAAGTGAGCAGGCGACGGTGGCCAAGCGGGCTAGCTTCAGCGTTACGGAAGCGAGCTCGAACGTGGCGCGCAGGCACAGGGTCGAGACGCGACGTGGCTCTACGGCAGTGGGGGAAGGCGGGCAGAGGGAGCCCCTCGTGCTCGTGCTCGGCCTGGGGCCTGGCCGTGGACGTCAGCACGGAGGGAAGGCTGAGGATGGCTGCTACGCGGTTCCGGTGCGGGGGTCGCTCGTGGTACGCTGGGCGAGGGTGCCTCAGCGCGGTGGGGGTCCCTCCGTGGCCTGCGGGGTGGCGCACGGAGGATGGCCAGCGCTGGCCGCGCCGGCGAGGTCGAGGAGGGCGGCGGCCATGGCAGCGCGGTGGTTGGCGGCGATGGGGCGGCGTCAGGCGGCTATGGAGGGGGATAAAGAAGGTGAAAATGGGAAGAGAAGGAGGAGGAGGTCCTTGGCGACGAGGTTTGGCGGCCATCCGGGCGCCGGAGCGGCGGTGCTAAGCGGCGGCGGCGGCGCTGGCGGCGAAGCTGTTGGAGGCGGCTGCGGTGCTAGCGTTAGGGCAGGGAAGGGAAGCAGGCCGCGCGGGCTGCTGGGCCGAGTGGGAGGGGTGCGCGTGGGCCGGCCTGCTTGCTGGGCCGCGCGTGGGCGAGGTGGAAGGGCGCGCGGGCCGACAGGGAGAAGGGGGCCAAGTTGGGCCAGGTGGAGGGAAGGAGCGCTCGCGGGCCGGGAGAAAAGGAGGGAAGAGGGGTGGCCGGCTGGGCCGAGTGTGGAGCTGGGCCGGAAGTGGAGGCGCGGAGCTGGGCTGCGGCCCGCTGGCGCGGGGAGGGGGAATAAGGAGGCGGGCGGGAAGTCTAGGGGGAGGAAATGGACTTTTAAGGATGGGCTGAAAGTACTGGTGGGCTGGAAAGGGGGTTTGCGGCCCATTAGAAAGAAAGGGAGGTTTTCTATTTGTTTGAACTAGGTTTTGGGTTTGAATTTGAATATAAATTTAGATTCGAATGAGAATTCGAGGTGGAGCTTGAAGAAGGTAATTTTAGAATATTTTCGAGGAGATTTGAGATCGTAATATTCAAATTAAATTTGAATATTAATTTCTAAATGTTGGAATAAAAGAGAGATTTGGAAAGGATTTCTATCTCTTAGAATTTAGAGATTGGAGATGGATTCTAAAGCATTCATATGCATCACGCATGACAAGTTAAATGCATGGTTTAATTTTCAAAATATATTTTGAATATTAGAGAGAAAAGAAATTTAATTATGAAGAATTATGGAAAACATATATTTTTAAATGCCCTTAAACGGACGGGGTGTTACAGTCGGGCCGACCGATGCAGGGGCGACGCATCGGGCGGTCCGCATCGGCCAGACAGGTGTGGATCGGAGGGCTGTAGAGGGGAGGAGGAAAGACAGAAGGAAAGGGAGGAGGAGGAGATTGAGAAAAGAAAGGGAAGAGAGAGGGAAAAAAGAGAAAGAGGAAAAGGGAAAGGGGAAGTTCAATCCGTTGAAGATGCTCTAAGTAAATACGGAGCACATAAATGATTGCTTGCGTCCATACAACGGTGTTTATTCAGTGCACAATAGAGCACCAGAGCCGCATGAAGAGAAATCCTGGGGACGAAGTGGATTTTTGGATTCATGTGAAATGAGCATCTACCTACAATATTCCCAAGGAAAGTTTTTTTTTGGATTCCTTTGTTCCAAACAACAAATTTATTTCCATTCCATAGGAATCAATGTTCCTGTACTTTTCCTTTGGTATTCCCGTGTTCGAGACGGGGCCTGGATTTGCCCTGATTGCAAACTTGCAATGGTTTCTCTGTATCAAACTGCCAATGATCTGTGTGTCAAAGCAAATAACATGATTTATCTAGTCTTAGCTCTTTTTCTAAAAAAATATAATTACAGCCACACCGTATTTCTCTTAAAAATATAGAAATACTATTGTTATTTTGTTTTCAAAATAACAATGCATTTTCTTTGGTACCATTTTTTTTAAATACTCAACTACTGTGCCTCTCGTCGAAGTTGAAAACGTAAAACTATCATGCTTATAACTAATAAGATATTTAGGAATCATTTGCACAAAACAACGTGGACGGGGCTTTGACCTTTGATCGCGCAAGGCAGCCAATGGAAATACTCTCTCCGTCTCATAATATAAGCATTTGTTGACTTTCAGACTATTATGCTTATAACTAATAAGATATTTAGGAATCATTTGCACAAAACAACGTGGACGGGGCTTTGACCTTTGATCGCGCAAGGCACCCAATGGAAATACTCTCTCCGTCACATAATATAAGCATTTGTTGACTTTCAGACTATTATGCTTATAACTAATAAGATATTTAGGAATCATTTGCACAAACACAACGTGGACGGGGCTTTGACCTTTGGTCGCGCAAGGCAGCCAACGGAAATACTCCCGCCGTCTCACAATATAAGCATTCGTTGACTTTCAGACATCACGTTTGACCATCCGTCTTATTCAAAAAATTATAAAAACATAAAAATAAATAAGTCATACTTAAAGTATGCCTAATGATAAAACAAGTCATAATAAAATAAATAAAATATTTATAAAATTTTTAAATAAGACGGATGATCAAACGTGATGTACGAAAATTGAAGAAGGCTTATATTACGGGGACGGAGGGAGTAATACACGCTCCCGTTTCACCCATTTTCCGCATTCTTGATCCGTTTACGCCTTTACGACCCCCTACCGTTTTCCGTGTCCATAAGCGCAAAAGCCCAACCCAAGCACGGCATCGCGGTTTGCACACCCCGCCTCCGTCGCCGTCTTTCTCCCCTTCCCCATCTGGCCATCTCCCCCATCGCTTGTTCGCCACCACCCCACGGTCCTGCTCCTTCCTTCTCCTCTGCCCTCGGCACCTCCCATGAAACCCTAATCCCCCCAAAACCCTGACCCCGACCAGCACTGCCTCCGACGCCATGTCGCCCCCTCTGCAGGCGCCCGACTACAAGCACATCACGGAGGAGTGCCTCCGCGAATGGAAGGGCCAGTCCGCCGCCGCCTTCCGGCTCCCCGATCCGGTCCCCATGGCGCGCTTCCTCTACGAGCTCTGCTGGGCGATCGTAAGCTCCCGATAGTTCGGATTGCCTCGTGATTAGGTTTTGCTCAGCCCGCTGGTTCTTCCCTGCTGATTCGGCTGGTTTGGCTGCGCAGGTGCGGGGCGACCTGTCGCCGCAGAAGAGCCGGTTGGCGCTGGAGTCGGTGGTGTTCGTGGAGGAGGCACGGCGGGAGGAGGAGCTCGGCTCAGTGCTCGCTGATATCATCGCTCACCTAGGGCAGGATGTGAGTATACACAACCTGTGTTGCTGCGCTGTGTTGCGTTTAGTGGCTTGGTTCCTTGGTGTGTGTTTAATCAGTCAAGTTTCTCTGACTGGGTTTGTGTTTCGGTGACTCTAGGTGCGTGAGTATGAACTGAATTGACCACTCTGCTATGTGTGTATTGCTTCCTGTGGTAGCTAGGTTGACAATCTAGCTAAATTGTACTTTGAACAACTTCTCAGTGGGATTGGATACGATCACTAGCTCTGGGGGTACTAATATTCTTTCATGTATTGTGAGTGTTGTTGTGGTAACAAGTTTCAGCTGAAGTTGTAACATAAACAAATTGTTCCAAAGCTGTAGGTTAATACTTAAACATTCTGGTAGTAGATCAGAAAAGAACCAGATAATTCAGGCAAATCTATTGTGCCTACTAGCAGTAGATAACTTTCGTTCAAGCGATCAGGAGTCATTTAACGAGCTTCTATGCCAACAAGAGAAAGCTTATTCAGATAATGAAGCATATTAAGGGGCAAAAGCTCATGTATAGTTTTTTAGTAAGTTTTTATGATTACAAAACGAATACATGTGGTGCTATCATTTTCAGCATGATTACCCCCCCCCCCCCCCCCCCCCCCAAAAAAAGAAAGAAAAGAAAAGAAAAAAGATAGAAAGATAAAGAGATGTCGCTGTATAGGATGCAATGGCAATTATGCATTGATTCTCTTGCCATTTCCCATCATACCATCTAAATGTTTCATTGCCTCTATTGCTTTGTATCTGCTGCATTGGGCTGTTAAATTTGACCTATGGTTTGCTGTTTTTTTCCCAATATACCTTTTCCACCTGTGTTCTTTTTGGGTAATGTTTTCTCGTGTTGCGTCTCTATTTAGTGGGATTCCTCTTATAGTGTTTAGTCAAGCTGACTTCCTTCAACCTGCAGATTACAATCTCTGGTGAATATCGCAGCCGTCTTGTTAAAATGGTAATTACCACGGCTTGACTTTTAGTGCAAATGAATAAGTCATACTTCTCGCTATCTGCTTTTGTTTTGATTTAATAATGGTTACTGGCCATTTATTTCCATTTCAATACTCTTCCTCCAGACTAAGTCATTTGTGGAGTCCTCGATTACCGCACCTAGGCTTCTGCAAGAGCGATGCGAAGTGAGTATTGTTATTCCTTGTGCTAGTGCACCGTATCTCTGTTGATATCATGTTAAGATAAAAGCTGATACATGCTTCCTATTTCCTCCGCCCATGGACTTGAAGGAAGATTTCCTTTGGGAGGTTGAACAGAGTAAGCTGAAAGGCCAGGATTTAAAATCCAAGGAGGTATGCATATTGTTCTAGTTTGCCCATTTATCATATACTTTGAATATTTTCACAATTTCACAATCATGTCCTTTTATGCTGACATCTTTTTGTGGGGAACACACTGTTTAATGTAGCGTGCACTTCTACCCCATGTTATTTGCTATTTTTTTAGTTTAATATTCACTGTGTGGTTGATTGATGTTGGTTTTAAATAATAGGTTAGGGTCAATACACGGCTTCTTTACCAGCAAACGAAATTCAACCTCTTACGGGAGGAAAGCGAGGGCTATGCCAAGTTGGTATGTATATCTACTACTTCTGACTTTTGTTGTTGCTCTTTTTTGTTTTTGTGGTTATTGTAGAGTGGCAACGTAGTCTTCTCAGTTCTGTCATCCCTATAAAATGTTGCATGATGCACATCTATTTTGTACACTGGGATGTGGACTAGTTTAATACTTGAATGCCATGGTTTGCTATGAATAAAGATAACCATAATCCTGTACCTCGAATCATAGTTAATGGGTTTTGGAGTAGTTTAATACTTGAATGCCATGGTTTGCTATGAATAAAGATAACCATAATCCCGTACCCTGAATCATGTTCAATGGGGTTTGGGCTAGTTTAATACTTGAATGCCATGGTTTGCTACGATAATATAGCCATCATCCCGTGCCTTGAATCATAGTCAATGAGTGTTGCTGCCACATCGCCTCGTGCATGTGGCTTTTGTCCTTAGTCTGATCAAACTCCACTACAGCGCATGTTGCACCTCAAGTGCTGCTACTGGTCTAATCAATCCCGTAGCCTGCTGTTGTGACTAGTGGCAGTCTCTGTAGGGTGAGGAGGGGACTTTGAGAAGCCAAGAAAATCCAGATGCGAGAGTAAGAATAAAGAGATAGTTCGTTAGGATGAGGTCAAAAAAGTGATAATAGATCAATTTTACCCTTTTTTCCCTAGTGTTTCTTAGAGAGGACAGAGGGTGTGAATGAACCATGCAACAATCTGAACATTTATATAAGTAGCAAGCAAGTGCACTGTTCAGTAGGTGTCTGTCAAAGCAATAAAGCTCATCTTGATGTTTAATTGATGCTAAGGATTGGAACTTAATATCAAAATGGCTGGGAGCTATGAGTTTATAATTCCGAAAGCATCTGTTATAAATGTGTTTGATAATCTAGATGGCATATATTTTATCACTTTGGAGAGAAATGTAAGTGTGAGTGTGTGACTAATTAGAAATGCTGCGTACTGTATATATATGTGTAGTTTGAAAATTACCTAAATGATTGTACTTGCCACTGTCTGGGTTTTCTTCCAGTCCTATCCTTCCTGTAATTCCTGAAGGTTATTTTGTGATGCTTATTAAAGTTTAGCCGTTTCCACCCTACTCATATGTGTTTGTATCATCCAGGTGACACTCCTTTGTCAAGTTGGCTCAGATCTGGCCTGCCAGAATTCTTCTTCAGTTACGATCAGCATTATAAAGGTTGCCAATAACCCTTAATTTCCATTGTGCTATATATTTTTAAAGCCTTTTGTAACACTGTATAATAACATCATGTTATTTCGTGCCAGTCATTGATCGGTCATTTTGATCTGGATCCAAATCGTGTATTCGATATTGTGAGTCTTCAATTTCTCTGGCACTGTTTTTAAATGTTGGATAGTATGTTGTTGAAGTTTGTGTAATCCTGTTATTCTTGTTGCTACTTGCTAGGTGTTGGAATGCTTTGAAGTCTATCCTGATAGTAACATCTTTCATCAGCTCATTCCTCTTTTTCCTAAGGTATTTGTTCTGTCAGAACCAGTAGCCCATAATATTATATTCATAATTTGTGTATTATTTCCAATTTTCCAGTTCTCTAAGTTCTAGCGCATCTTGCACGTTTAATGTCTGTTTTCACCACATCAGTCCGCCCCCCCCCCCCCCTCCGTATCTTACAATTTCTTCTTTTACAGTCCCATGCAGCTCAAATTTTGGGGTTCAAATTTCAGTACTATCAACGATTGGATGTTAACAGCCCTGTTCCAGCTGGACTGTTCAAAACAGCTGCTTTATTGGTTAAATCTGGTTTCATTGACCTTGATAATGTGTATGTTTCTTAACAGTATTCACATCCCTCAATTTTATTCATATACATATGTAATTTAAATGATTATGTTTTGATTTTGTGCTGTGAGATCTGCTAGCTTTGATTTATCTAAGGTATAACCAACAAGAAATGTTGTTTATCTTAAATCTTTTATCCTACTGTGGTGGCCCTTTCTTAGTTTCTCAACAACAACATAGCCTTTTGTGCCAAGCAAGTTGGGCTAGGCTAGAGATGAAACCCAAAAGAAACACGGATAAGAGAGACATAAACGGCACAAGACTAAAGGTAGGGTTAGGGGTAAACAAAAGAAGAAACAAAGATCACGGTTCAGACACGTTGATTGCTAGTCTCCAAGCGCTCCTATCCATAGCTAATTCCTTGGAGATATTCCAATCTTTAAGATCCCTTCATTAGTTTCTCAATTTACAATTATTTTCAGTATTATTAGATGTGTGTCAGTTCATTTTAGTTGTTGCAAACATAGCTGCTGCTGAAGCAAAGGAAACTCATATTAATACAATTCCACATATTGTAGTCTCTATGTTTTTGCTTTTGTTTTTATGTTGCATAATATATCCTGATTGTTACCAGATCTGTTATTGGTGATTATGCTTCTCAAATGTGTATGCGTCATGACTTTTTTTTTTGTTTCAGCTATTCTCACTTGCTTCCAAATGACGACGAGGCATTTGAGCATTTTGATTCTTTCATTTCAAGAAGAATTGATGAGGTTGGTATCTCTTTAACTTGTAGTATCAACTGGGCAGGGAGAGTGTCTATGTTATGTTTGTTACATATGTTTTCCCCACCAAATAGCGTGAAAGGGAGTGACAGAAAAGGGGTCCAGGGAGTGAAAGGTTATGAGGTTTCTGGAACTAAATGCTTTATGTACTATAGCCATCCCTTTAGTTAATATGCACTTCATAGTTTTGTTATACATTTTTTGGTTATCTACCTGTACTATGCTATCTTTTTTGCACTAATAGAGAAAACTGAAGGAGCATTATTCCTTTGTTTCTTGACTGGAATAGTTTCTAACGCCACGTACGAATTTGTTCTTGCATTACCACTATGGTTGTATATTGTTTTCTTCTTAAGTTCAATTGGACTGATTGAAGCTTTGACTGACAAGCTTACTCCTCTTTTTCTTGACTGCAGGCTAATAGAATTGGCAAAATCAATCTTGCTGCTACTGGAAAGGACCTTATGGACGATGAGAAGCAAGAAATCACTATCGATATGTACACAGCGTTGGAGATGGAAAATGATATAGTTGGGGAGCGAGCCCCTGAGGTAGAGAAGAACCAGAAACTTGGGCTTCTTCTTGGTTTTCTCTCTGTGGATGACTGGTAATATACATTTGTTCTGTCATTTTTACTTGCTGTATAATTGAAGATACTGAAATGTATTTCTATTGGTTTATTCATAGATTGCAACCACATTTCTGCAGTAAATTCACTAGTATAAAAGCACAACTACTCTTTTACTCATATTTCTGCCGTAGCACTAGTATTGGTTTATTAATACTGTGAGAATATTGAAAATCAATTTCTAGTGACATTGGGACACGTGATGACGGCTGTTATAAATACAACTGATTGTTTCCTTCTGTTCTTTCCCAGGTACCATGCACAACTACTCTTTGAGCGTCTTGCGCACCTAAATCCTGTTGAGCATATAGAAATTTGTGATGGATTATTTAGGTTTGTTATATTTCTTTTGTTCCAATGATTACATTTCTTAGTTTTATGCAGTTCAATTTATATTCCTTTTCCTTTATGCAGAATGATCGAAAAGTCAATGTCTTCAGCTTATGATATAGTTTGTCAACTCTATTACTACTTACCTCCTAAGGATGATGCTGACCAGACCGACACATCTGCCCTGTCCCTAAGTTCATTTGATCTTCCGAAAGAGTTTTTTCAAATGCTCACCGCTTGTGGACCGTATCTTCACCGCAATACTCAATTGCTTCAGAAGGTAACTTCAATCTTTCCACCATTGCCATCGCAAGATTGCTGCTGCCATATTTATATAACTCATGCTTTTGTTCAGTTCACTGATGATTATTATTGATTTTTGACATTCTAATTCTTAAAGAAGCACAAGCACCACAATAGGAGCATTTACGTTGCATCTATTGTCATGACTAGAATTCACTCTGCGATCTGTAGTGTTGCAATAAACTATGAACGGAGAGTCACTGTCGTTGCCAAGTTGTAACAAATCAACAGTCAAGTTTTGCAGCCTTGCAGTGCAAAGTGCTATAATTTTGTTGTTCTTAAAAGCTCTGAGTAGGTTGTGCTATTGAATATCTTTGCTTGGAAGTTGCAACTATCCAGTTCCACATGGATTTTCTAGTAGCAAAAGGCTGTTGGACATTATTTACGTGATCATCAATCATGTTTACTTTTCAGGTTTGCAGAGTATTAAAAGCATACCACCACTCATCAAAAGAGTCAACCCGTGCAGCAAGTGTAGGTTCACCAGAATTTCGGATTGAAGAGGCACTTGGATCGTGCTTGCTTCCTTCATTGCAGCTTATCCCTGCTAATCCTGCTGTTGATATGGAGATATGGGGGGTTCTTTCCCTTCTCCCTTATGAGGTCTGTCATATCATAATTTTTTTACCGCTCTGTCAATGTATTAGCAGTTTAGTATCTTGACTATCCTTTGTTTCCAGACCCGCTATCGGCTATATGGTGAATGGGAGAAGGAGCCCGAACAAAACCCAATTGTCCTTGCTGCAAGGCAAACTGCAAAGGTCATCCTTTTATCTGTCTAATGTTTTTTCCAAGCTATCACTTGTTGCCAAGTTTTAAATTAACGTATATCCTTTTCTTAACAAAAACAGCTGGACACCAGAAGGCTCCTAAAACGGCTGGCTAAGGAAAACCTGAAGCCGCTTGGCCGCATGGTTGCTAAACTCGCTCATGCCAATCCTATGACCGTGCTTCGGACAATTGTCCAACAGGTAATATTTTTTTGGTGTTTTTTTTTCTTGGTTGGGGTGAGGGTCGTATTTCCTTGGGAGCCCTGAACCGCCATACTTTTCCCCAGCAACTTTTACGTTTCTGCAAATGACTTCTGTTTAGATTTATCAAAGTTACCATCCTGTCCATAGTTCAATAGCATCTTGGTGTGCATGAGATCCGTCAATGGCCATGATGTTCTTCTATGTCACGGATGGCATTTGATATGAATGATTAGTTGCAGTAAGATGCTTGTGCTACTGCCTAGTGTTTCTTGTATTGTTTGTTGTCCAGTCTTGTACTTCGCTGCGCCGATAGTACAGACTGCGGGGGAGTGTTAGTGTATATAGGGACTTAGAGCCCATGTAGTGTAAAGGCCCATCTAGAGGCCCATGTATCTCATGTATATAGCCCACCCTTTTAGGGTTGGAGGAATAGACAGCAATTTTCCTCCTATAGCATGGTATCAGGCTAGGGTTTACCTCCTCTCAGCCTCCTTGCCGCCGCCGCCGGGATTCCATCCCCGACCTTCCCCTCCTCTTTCTTCCTTCCCCCCGCTCAGTTCTGCTTCTGGCGCCGCCTCCCCTGCGCGGGCGTGGGCTGCGGTAGCTGCCGCCCAGCACCCCGACGCGGATCCGCGCGTGCAGGGTGCGGACGGTCCAGCGCAGGCCGCCGCCGCCGCGCAGGCTGCTGCCGCCGCCGCCGCTGCGGACGGTCCAGCGCAGGCCGCCGCCGCCGCGCAGGCTGCTTCCGCCGCCGCCGCTGCGGGCCTCGACCCCGTGGTGGCCGCCGCAGCTGCGGTAGCTGCCGCCCAGCACCCCGACGCGGATCCGCGCGCGCAGGGTGCGGACGGTCCAGCGCAGGCCGCCGCCGCCGCGCAGGCTGCTTCCGCCGCCGCCGCTGCGGGCCTCGACCCCGTGGTGGCCGCCGCAGCTGCGCAGGCCGCCGCCGCCGCGCTGCCGTCGCCCTCAGAGCTCGGACTCCCTCCGCCGGCGCCTTCCCAGGCCCCCTCCTCTGCCTCTCTGCTCGTTCCCGAGAGCAGGAGTGGCGGATTTGGCCTGGGGGCACTGGGCCAGATCTGGGCCCGACCGGGCTGGGCCCCAGCCCGCCCGGCCCACTGCCCACCACGCTATCGCCACGGGGCTCACGTCGGTCCAGGTCGCCCTCGTGTCTGCCCTCCTCGCGGCGAAGACCGAGGCCGTGGCTGCTGAGGAGCGCGTCCGCGCTGCTGCTCTCGCCTGGGAGCCCCGTCTTGTATTGTTTGTTGTCCAGTCTTGTACTTCGCTGCGCCGATAGTACAGACTGCGGGGGAGTGTTAGTGTATATAGGGACTTAGAGCCCATGTAGTGTAAAGGCCCATCTAGAGGCCCATGTATCTCATGTATATAGCCTACCCTTCTAGGGTTGGAGGAATAGACAGCAATTTTCCTCCTATAGCATGGTATCAGAGCATCCGTACCATGGTCACCGTCGTCCTCGACCCCGCGTCCACAGCCTACGGACGCTGGCGAGACCAGGTCCTCCTCGCCCTCAGCCGCTACGCCCTCGACGACCACGTTCTCCTCGACACGCCTGTCGAGGAGCGCGACGTGTCCTGGAGGCGCCTCGACAGCGTCGTCGTGTCCTGGATCTTTGGGACCATCTCCCAGGATTTTCAGGACCTCGTTCGGACTCCCGGGAGCACCGCTCGCCAGGCCTGGCTGACCCTCGAGAGCCAGTTCTTGGGCAACGCCGAGCACCGCATTCTCCGCCTCGACACTTCGCTCCGCAACTTCGTCCAGGGTGACCTCTCCGTCGGTGAGTACTGCCGCAGGCTGACGACCTTCACGCCCTGGGGTCCCCGGTGCCCGACCGGACCCTGGTGCTCCATGCTCTGCGCATCCTCAACGACAACTACGAGCTCATGCGGTCTCAGCGGCCTTTCCCCACCTTCCACCAGGTTTGTGAAGACCTCTCGCTGGATGAGATCGCGCGCGGTCTCGCGCCTGGCTCGTCCTCCTCGTCCACCTCCACCGCGCTCGTCGCTCCACCGACTTCTTCGACGCCTCCTGCTACCTCCCTCCTGGGCCCTCCTCCGCCAGCTTCTCCCGGCCCGAGCAGGGGTGGAGGGGGTCGTGGTGGTGGCTCTGGTGGTGGCTGCCGTCGCTGCGGGGGCCGTGGTGGTGGCTCCGGTGGCGGTGGTGGACGCGGGGGCCGTGGTGGTGGCTCCGGTGGAGCCGACACTGGCGGAGCACCGGGATCTTCAGCCTCGTCGTCCGTTCCTGGTGGTGCAGCCATCCTACACCCACCCATGGTCAGGGCGCATCTCCATGTGGCCGTTCGGCCAACCTGCGGCCATGTTCGCTGCACCTCCTCGGCAGTGCTTCACTACTTGGACACCACCCGCTGCGCCGAGCCATCCTCCACTCACCTGGGCGCCTCCGCCACAGTCCTACCCGCCACCGACCGGGCCTGGTGGTGGGTGGGACGCCACTGCCCTGGCACAGTCGTTCAGTACCATGGGCCTGACGCCGCGAGTGAGCACCGAGTGGATCGCCGACTCGGGTGCCTCGTTCCACACCACCCCGGATGCTGGTATACTTTTCTCTGTACACCCACCTCACCTCTCCTATCCTTCTTCTATCATGGTCGGGAACGGGTCATGTCTTCCTGTCACTTCTGTGGGCACCGCGACGGGTTCTTTTCGTCTTCCTCATGTTCTTTTGCTCCACAGATGGTCCACAATCTTCTTTCTATTCGCCAGTTTACTACTGACAACTCTTGTTCTGTTGAATTTGACTCTTCTGGTCTTACTGTGAAGGATCTGGCTTCCCGACGTCCGCTCCTCCGATGTGATAGTTCGGGGCCCCTTTACAACATCCGCCTCCCTACTTCTGCTGCTTCACCTGCAGCTGCCACTGCTTCCACTCCTTCAGCTGCTTTCGTCATGACACCTTCGTCCGCTACTTCAGCTTAGTCGTAGTGCAGATGTTCCTTGTACTAGGACTGGTGATGAGCACCTTTGTCATGCTTGCCAGTTAGGTCGTCATGTTCGACTTCCTTTTTATTCTTCTTCGCATGCGAGTCATGCTTTTGATCTTATCCATTGTGACCTGTGGACATCACCTGTACTCAGCCTCTCTGGCTTCAAGTACTATCTTGTGGTAGTTGATGATTTCTCCCATTACTCTTGGACTTTTCCTTTGCGCGCTAAGTCTGACACTTTTCCTACCCTCCTCCACTTCTTTGCCTCGGTGTCTACACAGTTCGGCCTCACTGTCAAGGCCGTCCAGTGTGACAACGGCCGTGAGTTCGATAACCGCACCTCTCGTGACTTCTTCCTCTCTCGTGGTGTTCAGCTACGCATGTCTTGTCCGTATACTTCTTCTCAGAACGGCAAGGCTGAGCGGATGATTCGTACCACGAACGATGTCGTTCGCACGCTTCTCCTCTAGGCCTCCCTGCCTCCCCGTTTCTGGGCTGAGGGGCTTCACACTGCCACATATCTGCTTAACCGTCTTCCGTCCACAGCTTCTCCTGCTCTTACACCTCACCACGCCCTCTTCGGCACCCCGCCCCGGTATGACCATCTTCGTGTCTTTGGGTGTGCGTGCTATCCTAACACTTCTGCCACTGCTCCGCACAAGTTGGCTCCTCGGTCGACTCGTTGCGTGTTTCTCGGGTACTCCCCTGATCATAAGGGGTACCGCTGCTTCGACCTCACTTCTCGTCGGGTTCTTATCTCCCGACACGTTGTTTTTGACGAGTCGGATTTCCACTACTCCACCTCCTCCACCCAGACTCCTGACCCGGAGTTGGACTCCATGTTTTTGACTGACCCGGTGGTCCAGCCACCTGTTTCTGTGTTTCCCTTTCCGACAGGTTCTCCCGCGGCACGCGCGGCCCCGGTGCCCTCCGCTCTGCCCCGCCTGGCGCCGCTGCCTGTGCCAGCGCCTCGCGCGGCCCTGGCGGCCTCTCCCGCGCCACGCGCGGCCCCGGTGCCCTCCGCTCTGCCCCGCCTGGCGCCGCTGCCTGTGCCAGCGCCTCGCGCGGCCCCGACGGCCTCTCCCGCGCCACGCGCGGCCCCGGTTTCCTTGCACTCTGCCCCGCCTGGCGCCGCTGCCTGTGCCAGCGCCTCGCGCGGCCCCGGCGTCCCCTCCCGCGCCACGTGCGGCCCCGGTGTCGCCTCCCATGCCACGCGCGGCCCCGGCGCCCCCTCCCGCGCGCTTCGCGCAGCCTGTTCGGGTCTACAGCCGACGGTCGGTGCAGGCTCAGCAGCAGCCGCACCGGCATCCGTCTCCACCTCCACCGCCACCGGGCTCTTCTTCTCCGCCTCCTCCACCGGACCTGCCGGCCCCGGCTCGGGCCCTTGCGCGTCTGGATCCGGTGGTCTACCACCCGCCTGTCATCCATCGGGATCCCGGTCACACTCATCCCATGGTGGCACGGCGGGCGGCGGGCGTTCTTCAGTCTGCAGCTCTCTCCGCCTCCGGGGGAGAGCCGGGGATCTCTCCGGTACCCTCCTCCGTCCGTGAGGCCCTTGCCGATCCTCACTGGCGCCAGGCGATGGAGGAGTACGCAGCTCTTCTTGCCAACCAGACGTGGGACCTCGTGCCGCGTCCGTCTGGTTGCAATGTTGTCACTGGCAAGTGGATTTGGACGCATAAGCGTCGGGCTGATGGTTCTCTATATCGATACAAGGCTCGCTGGGTTCTCCGGGGTTTCACTCAGCGCCCTGGTGTGGACTATGATGAGACTTTCAGTCCGGTGGTGAAGCCTGCGACAGTGCGCACTGTTCTCTCTATTGCTCTCTCTCAGTCTTGGCCCGTGCATCAGCTGGATGTGAAGAATGCATTTCTTCATGGCACCCTAGCAGAGACAGTCTACTGCAGTCAGCCGGCAGGTTTTGTGGATTCTAGTCGTCCGGATCTTGTCTGTCGCCTCAACAAGTCACTTTATGGTCTGAAACAGGCTCCACGGGCATGGTACTCTCGCTTCACCTCCTTTGTGGTCTCGTTGGGGTTCACCGAGTGCAAGTCCGACACTTCTCTGTTTGTCTACCGCTGTGGATCTGAGACTGCTTATCTGCTACTCTATGTGGATGACATTATCCTGGTCGCTTCTAGTCAGACACTGCTTCAGCACATCATTCAGTCCCTACAACAGGAGTTTGCTATGAAGGATCTCGGTGAGCTCCATCACTTTCTGGGTGTCACTGTTGAGCCTCGTCCCTCTGGCCTCTTCCTTCACCAGCGCCAGTATGCACTTGAGATTCTAGAGCGAGCAGGTATGACTGACTGCAAGCCTTGTTCCACTCCGGTCGATACTCAGGCCAAGCTTCCTGCAGCTGAGGGTGCTCCTGTTGCTGACCCGACTGCTTACCAGCGTATCGTTGGTGCCTTGCTCTACCTCACTTTCACCAGGCCGGATATCACGTATGCAGTTCAGCAGGTCTGCCTTCATATGCATGATCCTCGAGAGCCACACCTTGCCGCGCTGAAGCGGATTCTTCGCTACATTCGTGGTACAGCTGACTGCGGTCTTGCTCTTCACCGATCTCCTACCACAGAGCTTGTCGTCTACACCGACGCTGACTGGGCTGGCTGTCCTGACACACGTCGCTCCCCTTCTGGGTTCGCCGTCTTCCTCGGCGGCAACCTGGTCTCTTGGTCGTCCAAGCGACAGTCGGTCGTCTCCCGCTCCAGTGCAGAGGCGGAGTACCGGGCTGTTGCTAACGGCGTTGCGGAGGCGTCCTGGTTGCGTCAGCTCTTGGCGGAGCTTCACAGCCCGCTCGCCAAGAGCACGCTCGTCTACTGCGACAATGTCAGCGCCGTATATCTCTCGTCGAACCCAGTTCAGCATCAGCGGACGAAGCATGTGGAGATTGACCTGCACTTTGTCAGAGATCGAGTCGCCATCGGCTAGGTTCGGGTTCTCCATGTCCCGACCACCTCGCAGTTCGCGGACATATTCACCAAGGGACTCCCCTCCACGACTTTCTCTGAGTTCCGCTCCAGTCTCAACATAGTCAGTGGCTAGTTGTGACTGCGGGGGAGTGTTGTATGTATGGTGTTTCTTGCCCAGTCTTGTACTTCGTTGCGCCGGCAGTACAGACTGCGGGGGAGTGTTTCTTGTATTGTTTGTTGTCCAGTCTTGTACTTCGCTGCGCCGATAGTACAGACTGCGGGGGAGTGTTAGTGTATATAGGGACTTAGAGCCCATGTAGTGTAAAGGCCCATCTAGAGGCCCATGTATCTCATGTATATAGCCCACCCTTCTAGGGTTGGAGAAATAGACAGCAATTTTCCTCCTATAGCACCTAGGAGTAAACTTACATGGTCAAATTCATAAACGAGCATATTTTCCTCAGTAATGCCAAGTCACCTCTATTTAATTGTCCCTTGTTCCAATTGACAACGGGATAGGTAGCATCCCAAGGAACATAAGGCATAGATTGAAGGGGAAGGTTCTGGAAGTGGTGAGTTCGACTGCAGACTGGAATATGAAGTTCATAGGAGATTATGACTGTTCACCCTTCTTCTTGATTCATTATGGATAGCATTTGGGAGGATGGCTTATCTCTTTTATACGGGTGACGAGATAATATCTGACTTTTTGAAGCTTATCTCTAATATGCACAATATGACCCTATTAACAAGGAAATTACCTACTCTTCTCCCTAATTTTAAATTAACCTTGCACTTGTGGGTGCTGCAAATCAAGCATTGTTGGTCGTGTTACTATGGAGAATTGCAGAGCAAGGACACAGTTAGGGTTTCTAGATTGTAACATTTCTTATTTTATTTTATTCTTAAGTGAGTAATTGTTAACTTGCAATCCATATGTTACGGAACACAATTTATAATCACCCCTTGGGTGGTTTTGACTGTGTTATGTCTTCAATTCTCCGTGTACTTTACCAATGTGTTTACAGTTGCATGTCAAAATTTGCAGGTCGAAGCATACAGGGATATGATCACACCAGTTGTGGATGCTTTTAAGTACTTGACTCAGGTACTACCCGTCATTTTGATTTATGTATCATGCATATGCTTATGGTAACCAATCATTTGTTTGGTATTATATTGTTTAATTGTATTATTGCATGGTTTTTGAATGTACCTGTGCCCCTTTTACTGTATCAGCTGCAATTATTTTTTACGTGCATTTGGATTGTCATATGTTTTACTCAGAACTGTTCTATCAAAATTTACAGCTGGAGTATGACATCTTGCAATATATTGCAATTGAACGCTTGGCTCAAGGTGGTCGTGCGAAACTCAAAGATGATGGGCTTAATCTGTCAGATTGGCTACAATGTCTTGCATCCTTTTGGGGCCACCTGTATGTATCTTATGACTTCAAGCTGTCATTCCTTTCTTGTATTCTACATGTGATTTTTCTTTGCCGCACTTGATTACCTTAGATTCATGGGTTAGCCTATTCAGTTTTGGGGTTTATAACCGCTGTGACCATTTTGGTCTAATTCATCTTTACAGGTGCAAGAAGCATAATGCTGTGGAACTGAGAAGCCTTTTGCAGTACCTTGTTAATCAACTAAAGAAGGGTGTGGGCATTGAACTTGTTGTCCTGGAGGTTTGTTGTCTACCCCTTTTAAGCTTCTTGTTGCCTTTGAATTGTATGGGTCTGAAGCCTAACGCAACTAGTCATGCAGGAGCTCATTCAGCAAATGGCGAACGTCCAGTACACTGAGAACATGACGGAGGAGCAAGTTGATGCTATGGCAGGAAGTGAGACTTTGCGGCAGCAAGCTTCACTATTTGGAGCTACGAGGAACTATAAGGTTGTGACGAACATGCTTCTTTGTCAGTAGCATATTAAGGTCAAACTTTTTAAACTGAAAATCGATTTTTTTTTGTAGGTGCTGAGTAAGTCCACAAACAGGTTGAGGGATTCATTGCTTCCAAAAGAAGAGCCCAAACTTGCAGTTCCTTTGTTACTGCTTATTGCTCAGCACCGGTCCAAGTAAGTTTTTTATTAATAAACTTTATATCTACAATTTTCTGCTGTAGCCATCTTCGCACAAATGCTCAAGTTGTCTTAGTTTCCTTCTTGTTTCCTGACGAAGTGGTCTTTAGCTCTAATATTCATCACAATAACTGCTAGACTATGTACTAACATAATGACTCTATCAGCCAATAACAGTAGGCTGTGTATCTGCTCATTAGAGTATAGTTGTTTATAATTTGTGACGCTGAAGATTTTTATGATCTTGTTTGGTTGAACCACTATAACATATATTGTCTTTGTTCCATGAGCTATTTGTTGTAAACCTTGTAAAAGGCGATGCAAAACATGAAATGGAATAAATACTAATAGAAGTATCTACACCAAAGAAAAATGAAGACTGGAGTGGGATCAAACATTGGTTTACATAATCTGTTAAGCTATAGTTTGATTTGGCAAACGTGATGCTAATTTCCCGCTGTTAAATAGTACATTTACAGAACAGCACAACAATGGCAAATTGACCCTCAGTCTGGCTTGTGGTCCCCCCTACAGTTTTTTTGTGTGTGTTTGCAATAGATTTTTTCATATTTGATTCTAGTTTTTTTGCACCAATTTTAAATGTTGGTAACATTGTTTTTGTTCTTAGGATCATAATAAATGCAGATGCTACGTATATCAAAATGGTCAGTGAGCAGTTTGATAGATGCCATGGAATACTTCTTCAGTATGTTGAGTTTCTTTCAAGTGCTGTAACTCCAATCGCCTATGCTCAACTCATTCCTCCTTTGCAAGATCTGGTCCACAAATACCACATTGAGCCAGAGGTAGTACATTTTAGCCCCTGGCATCTGTTCCCTTTGCTCACTTTTGTTGTTGGTTGTGGATTTGGGTGGCCCTGGTCGTTTTAGTGCTGTGATTCAGTGTAGGTAAACATAGTGCAATTTATCTGTAAATCCAGGTTGCTTTCCTTATATACCGCCCGGTGATGCGGCTTTTTAAGAGCACCAATGGAGGTGACACTTATTGGCCTCTTGATGATAACGAGGAAGGAGAATCTGTATCATCTGATGATCTTATCTTGCATCTTGACTCGTCTCAGAAACCAATCATGTAAGTCTTCCATGATTAATTTGATTTTTTTACCAGTATGGCAGCATTACATGTTAGTTGGTTTGATGGATATGATATAGTTGTATAATTTAATCCCTGAATACCCTGTAACCTGGCCATTATTTTATTTCTCCCTTTTGTGTATCTATTCCGCTAAGTTATTTCATTTCTCCTTTTATCATCATTTTCCATCTTTCACTCCAATATTATGGGGATTACCGTGCTATCGTTTATTGAAGACTTACAAAGCAAGCTAATTGTTCCTCTTTTCCTCCTCCATTCCTTATCTAATTATTCACAACTGTTGAACTTCTAAATGAAGGCTTGAATGAGGAATTAACATTGGTTCACATGTATTTAAATGTTAGTGGCGTGTCTTTGCTGGTTGTGGTTTTTCTACACCTTAACCTGGAGTATCTTTCTGTGCATTGTTCATGTTTTTTTTTTGGTTTAATAATTGGCTTGAAAGTTCTGTAATTTTAGATCTAGAGATGATTAACTTGGGAATAGTGATTTTCTCAGTGTGTACAGTTAAGAAATTCAATACATGTTTATTGAAGGATCTGCCCAGATACCTGACAAGTATTTTTAAGTTCTCCACTCATGTTTTTTCTTCTCTATTTTGCTACAGGTGGTCAGATCTTATTAACACAGTTAGGTCAATTCTGCCACCAAAAGCTTGGAACAGTCTTTCACCAGATTTATATGCTACTTTCTGGGGCTTGACGCTCTATGATCTTCACTTCCCAAAAGACCGTTATGATTCAGAAATCAAGAAACTGCATGACAACCTCAAACAATTGGAGGACAACTCAGATAACTCTAGCATTGCAATTTCAAGGCGTAAGAAGGACAAGGAGAGAATCCAAGATTTACTAGACAAACTGAACAGTGAATCTCAGAAGCACCAACAGCACATTGCATCTGTGGTCCAAAGGCTAGCCCGTGAAAAGGATAAGTGGTTGAGTTCTAGTCCAGATGCACTGAAGATTAACATGGAGTTCCTACAGCGCTGCATATTCCCACGCTGCGTTTTTAGTTCGCAGGATGCTGTATATTGTGCTACGTTTGTCCAAACACTACACTCACTTGGGACTCCATTCTTTAACACAGTCAATCATATTGATGTCCTCGTCTGTAAGACCCTACAGCCAATGATTTGCTGTTGCACAGAATTTGAAGCTGGCAGACTCGGAAGGTTTTTCCACGATACATTAAAGATGGCTTACTATTGGAAGGTATTTTAACCCTTGAGGTTTACCACATATTTATGATCATTGTATTCATGGTATTGAGGAGTCTTGGAAATTGTCTTTTCAATGCTACTTAAAATTGTTTATCTTCAACACCTCGCAGAGTGATGAATCTGTGTATGAGCGTGAATGTGGAAACAAACCAGGTTTCGCTGTATACTTCAGATACCCAAACAGCCAGCGTGTATCTTATAGTCAGTTTGTTCGGGTAAGTTTTATCTTTTACTGCTGCTGTTCTCTGTATGTTGGTCATGCTCACGTCCACTTTTTCCTAGTGGAACTTATGTTGTCCTAATCAATGATATTAATTCAATATATTTGAAATCTTCAGTAGTATTAATGTATTATTATATTTTGGTATCATGCACCCTTCCTTTTATGTTTTGGTCTTTGATTTGAAAATTTACGAAAAATGTGATACCTGATTCTGTTATTTACTGTATCCAAGCTATGGTTTTCTTCATTTTTATTATTTTGTACTTTTGTATTTGTCAAAGGTTCATTGGAAGTGGAGTTCAAGAATCACCAAGGCTCTTAACCAGTGCATGGAATCAAAAGAATACATGGAAATCCGGAATGCCCTAATCGTGCTTACAAAGATTTCTAGTGTCTTTCCTGTAATTCGTAAAAGTGGGGTCAATCTTGAGAAACGGGTAAGCCCCTTACCAGTCATTTTTTATGGTATGCTGCTGGTATATTTCTCACCAACCTTTTTGATCAGGTGGCTAAACTTAAAGGGGATGAAAGAGAAGATCTTAAAGTTCTTGCTACTGGTGTAGCTGCTGCTTTAGCTGCTCGCAAGGTAAGTTCTACAATGTTCTGAATTATTGCTTCCCCCTATCCAGTAGGAGGCATCTATTTATATGCAGCATACACAAGCTGAACGCTCTCTATTGTACAGAGTTCTTGGCTATCTGAAGAAGAGTTTGGCATGGGCCACATTGATCTGAAGCCAGCAACTGCAAGATCTGTGCCTGGTATATGAAAACTTATAAAGTTGTCATCTTTAAGTTTTGTGATTCGATTGAGCATTACTAATATTTGGATCTCCTCAGGAAACCAGTCCGCAGATCCCTCGGTGGCAAAAGATCAAAATGCCCGTGCAAAGTCTATAGAGAGTAGGCATGAAAAGTCAGAAGGTGCTATGAAGCCTGATGTTCAACAAAAGAAGAGCTCTGTGTCTGCAAACGGATCTGATAGTCAAATACCATCTTCCTCCATACAAGGAAAATCTTCAGGGCCTGTACGTGTGGCTGATGAACCTCTGAAACCTGTATCTGATGAGGGGGTTAAGGTTTCTGCGAAGCCTACTTCAGAATCTGAGGTATCTTCCAGATTTATATTTTGTTAATTGCTAGAAAACACAAGAATACTTAGCAAGCACTTATTAAATATAGGATGGTTTTCACTTGGACTATGTATGTTATGACTTTATCATTATGTGGCTCTAGTTAATCCATATGGAACTTTCACTAGTACTGAGATTTTTTTTAAGTGACTGAATGAATCTAAATTCTTTCTCACTCCATGATTTGATGTGACATTTTTTTAATATTCAAAATCTAGCTTGCCTATTCTTTGTACTTCATACTTTCATGAAACACTGCCAAATCTTGAGGGCTATTCAGACTCTGTCATTTGGTATAACAATAGCTGCAAAGCTGAATAAAATATGTCTAGCATCGAAAGAGTTTGGGTTCTTTTACAGTTTTAGGTAGCGGATGGCTAAACTAAGTTAAGGCAGGGTGTGATTGCTGCTCAACTCATTATAGAATTATTAATTCCACATGGACATAACTAAGTTAAGGCTGGCTGCCTTGCTAAACTAAGTGAGCATTTTTTAAGCACCATTCTTTAAAATGAAAAAGGAAGTAAATCATTATTCCTGAATGCATATCAGTAATGTTGTGTTGGACATGAGTTGTTGGAATTTATTTCAGCTGTTCTTTTATATAACAGACAAGGGCGCCACAGAAGCGTGCTGCACACAACACTGGGAAGGTATTGAAGCACGATGTGGCAAAGGAAGATGCAAAAGCTGGGAAATCTTCCAGCCGGCATATAAATCAACAAGCCTCAACTGCTCCTGTTGACAGGGAAGCTTTGTCTCAGGCTGCTGATTTTTCTCAAGATAACAATTCCACTAGCAGCAATGGTAACTTGCAGCCAGCGCCGCGGAAAGTTTCATCATCCTCCCAAAGGAATACACCGTTGGTTACGCATAATGGAGCAGCTAATCCCTCTGGTGAGTCTACTGATCTGGCTGAGAGACAGCAAAAAAGACCTGCTCCAGCTGAGGAGCAAGATAGATCAAGTAAGCGAAGGAGAGGAGAAACTGAACCCCGAGATGGTGATTTGAGTGAACACCATGTTGACAAGGAAAGGAGTTTGGACTCACGAGCTGTAGATAAGTATCGTTCAGTAGATCATGACAAGGAAAAGAGTGCTAATGAGGAACAAAACTTAAGTAGGGCAGAAAAAATAAGAGAGAAATTTGATGATAAATATGACAGAGATCCAAGAGAAAAAATAGATCGAGCTGAAAGGCGCCGTGGGGAAGATGCCATTGACAGACCAACAGACAGATTATCAGATAGGAGAGAACGTTCTATTGAAAGGATGCAAGAGAGAGTTACGGATAAAGCTCCTGAGAAAGGAAGAGATGATAGAAATAAGGATGAGAGAAATAAAGGTAAATATGCTGAACCTTCAGTTGACCGGACACATTCTACTGATGAAAGGTTCAGAGGGCAAAGTTTGCCACCGCCTCCACCTCTTCCGACAAGTTTTGTACCCCAATCTGTTGGTGCCAACCGAAGAGAAGAAGATGCTGACCGGAGGGGTGGGAGTGCCAGGCATATTCAAAGGTCATCTCCCAGGCGTGATGAGAAAGAAAGGAGGCTGTCAGAGGAGAATGCTTCGTCACTTCAGGATGATGGAAGGCACAGAAGAGAGGAGGATCTTCGTGATAGAAAGCGTGAAGATAGGGATGTTCCGTCAAACAAGGTAAAAAATGTCCTTACCAGTTTACTTCCTCCACCATCTGGTGTGTGACTAGTGGGATCTTGGTTGCATCAGTATGTATTTTGTTTTGTGCTCAATTCTTGTTATCTGCAGTTTGACAGCTGAAGAACTGTAATACTGATAATGCTGCCTTGTGAGATTGCTGTAACCTTAAGAACCACATGTTTGACTTATTGAGTCCTTTGTTGATTGTACAGGTAGATGAAAGAGATAGGGAAAAAGGGACTATCATGAAGGAAGACAGCGACCCTAGTAACACTTCTAAACGAAGAAAGGTTAAGCGAGAACAGCCTTTAGAAGCTGGGGAATGCGCACCTTCTGCTCCACAGCCTCCTTCCCATGGAACTGGAAACTCACAATTATCTGATGTACGAGAACGAGAAAGAAAAAGTGCAATTTCACAGCATCGTAGCTCGCACACTGACGACCTTCCTAGGACACATAGCAAGGATACGTCAAGCAAGCCAAGTCGTCGAGAGGCTGACCAGTGAGTTTAATGCCTTGTTGAAATATGCATTGCACAATTTCCAACAGTTTGCTCCTTTTTCCCACTGGGATTTGCACTGTGTTTTCAGTTTCTCTAATTGTCATTTGAATTGCATACAATCGATTCTGTTTCCTAGGTTCATTGGATTTTGTTGACAAAATCAAGCCATAAAATCTTAGCGTTAACTATACTTTCACAGTTCTGATATTCTGCAAAGAAACTAAATCTAGGACCTTATTTTCCCTTTCAAATAAGGCATCTAAAAATAGTTTGAACTTTATGGAAATCAATGACAATAGTTGCTCCAGCTGGAGACGAGTGACTTTTTTGCACTGCATGGAGTCATATTATCTATATTTGAACATTTGAAACTGACATGGGTAAGATTGTCCCCCAAAATTAGCTGCTTCATATTACAGTTTTGTTATATCTACAAACATATTACAATTGACATCATTGGTCAAAGTTTTGTGGGACCTTGTCAGTTCCCAAATTGGCTTGGACTTACTTAAGGAAATGTTTGGACAAGACATGCTTTATAAAAGCGTGATCATGCAAAGATGATTTCCTTTTTTATTTGTGTTGGAGCTTGTTGTGCTTGTCTTACTAATAGACACAAGGAACTTCATTTTCTCGAGACTGAAAACCATGGTTATAGGAAAATTCTGTTGCTAAAATCATTTCATCTGCCATGACAATGAAGTGGGGTCTATTATAGTGGCCCTGCATGTCAATTGCTGAGATAATTTCTATCAGAAGGAAAATAATTCTCATCCTGGCTATGGCTCATATGTTGGAATCATTTTCAATGAATTTGCAATATCTATGTGAAAATGACAGGGCGGTTCAGTGGTTCAGATTTATCTCTCCATATAGCTCTAGCACCACAGAATTAGTTTTGAAGCATTTGATGATTTCCTATGCTGTCCACTTGCAAATGTGTGTGCAGTATTTACTATTTAATGACCGTTGAAACTTATGAATATCAATTCCATTTGATGTGCTTGTCGTTGTCTGTTCTCTAATGAATTTAACTTGTTTAAATGCAGAACGCATGAATGGGAAGAGGAAAAACGACCAAGAACTGAAACAAAAAGGAAACATCGGAAATAGCCGAGTAATGCTGATATGGATTCAGTTGAACATCATAAGATTCCTCCAGGGCAGTAGCAGTGGATAAATTTCATGTTTTCTAGTATTGAGAAAACATGTTTCAGCATAACTAAGCAGATCGATATAAGAATATCCTGCTGACCCCAGTTAGGGAGCTTAAGCTTGAGATGACCATAAAGTCTTTCCTGTACAAGTACCGCAACTACAAGCACCCCAATGCAGAATTTAACCAATGGAGATGGGGCATATTTAGCTTCATAGTACATTTTATGCTATAAACAATGTAGAAGGTGAAGAAAATTCATATGTGATTTTGTATTGTGAACACATATGCTTGGCTCAGCGTCCGGCTATTTGTATTTTATTACTAACTGCTAACATGTTTGGCGTAGGAATCATCTGACCATTTTTTGCACGGTCTAGGATAAATGTTAGGGAGGCAGCATATTTGAACTGTACATATTGTTGGAAATTTTGCTTAGCAGTTCTTCTGTTATGGTTTTTTGAGGTTTGCTACTCTTGGCGTAATGTGCTGGTTTCTTATCACGGTTGTGAGCATGTTGCAACGTCGAATCGAGCATGGATTGACTTGTTATCCTTACTGCGTTTTGATTAGTCTGTCTCGAACGGAGCATATGAAACCGGTAATAGATGCAGAGCCATATCTCTTTTAAGTCACCTGGTTTACCTTGTAATTGGTCGATCGGCAAGTTTCTTCTGAATTGTCCAGAATTTCTTTTATACCTTACATATGAAATATCCGGAATTTCTTTCAGTAGTTTGAACAAGGGCAGACATTAAGTAGTAATTAAAGTATTCCAAAGTTCCAACAAATACATCACAGAACTCAAAACTATGTAAACCCAAAAACTCTGTAAAGAAAGACAATCGTATCATGAGTTCATGACTTTCTGGCTCAGTTCTCTTCTCTTCTTGCGCCTTCTTAACGCCTTCCCGGGTCTTATTAAAAAACAAAAAACAAAACAAAACAAAAAACCCCGCCTTCCCGGGCGCCTGGCAAATGGCAAAGGACACCACCAGTTCACTTCCGGCCCTTCTTCTTCTGCTGTTTAGCTGTTGATTGGCAAGAAATAAGAAGTTCATCACTCCCAGCTGGAAGGGGAAAAAATCAGACAGAAGCAAGCGTGGCACGAAGAGACGACTGATGGTGTGGCGATCAATTACCTAGCCTCCTCTTGGCATCGGATTTGGCGAAGAACTCCGCCCACTCGTCCGTGAGCACGAACACCGGTTCCTCCTCCTCGTCGTCCGCCGCCTCCGCGTCCAGCAGCCCCAGCTCGGGATCCAACTCCCCGACGTCCTCTCCTACGGCGGCGGGGGGCGGCTCCGGCTGCCAAGGCGCCGCCATCGGGTTCGCGTTAGGGAAGAACACCGGAGCCGGGTGCTGCTGCTGCTGCTGGTGGTGGAGGCAGGCCGGCGGCGCGGGAGCGAGCGAGTGGGCGCCGTGGTGGTGGTGGCAGAGGTGGATGTGGACGCGGTGGTGGTGGCGGGGGTCAAGGTGGAGGTGGAGCAGGTGCTGGTGGCGGCGCGGAAGGCCGGGCCCTGGTTGCGGCGGATTCATGGTGCCTGTCTTCGCGGCGGGGGTGGGGATTGTGGGCGAGTCGGCGGCGTTTTGAAAGGAAATCCAGGATTAGGGATGTTCGGTTTGAATCTCTACCACTATTAAAACTGCAATGTCATCGTAGCCATCCCCGTGCCCTCGCCTCCCTCCGCGCCCTCGCCTCCCGCACATGGTGGGCCATAGAGACTACCCGTGCCCTCGCCCGCGTGGTTCCGCCCCTCCTCTGCCCGCGTGCCTCCCTCCGCCGCCTTCCGCCCGCCCCTGTTGTGCCGCCGGAGCCCCGGCCGCAAGCCCCACCGCCATCAGCAGATCGAGGCCGGACGTCGGGAGCCCCGCCCCCCATTGCGCGGGCAAGCTCCACCGGCGAGATGAGCTGCTGCCCCCTGCACCGCTCCTCGATCCGCCCAGGATGGAGTGAGGAGGGCGGGCCGCCTGATCTCGCGCTACGGGAGGAGGCCGCCGCCCGATTCGCCGCCGGGTCCGAACAAGGGAAGGGGAGAGGAGCCGGCTGATGACGCGGGGAAGGAGGGGCGTGGCCCACAGAGTCGGGGAGCCGGCCGCCGGGAGCTCTGCTGACGCCGCCTCTGGTAGATCCCGCCGAGCTCACGAGAAATCTCCATCTTCTGTCCTCTGCTCCACACCGCCGGCGCCGGTGCAAATCCCAGTCCATCCCGTACGATTGGTGCAGGTTAGCCCTCTCCAGCTCCGCCTCATGCGGGCGGCGGTCGGGCTGCGCCCCGTGCCTACCTCATCCCGCATCCTCGCCCATCCCGCGCTGCCGCCTTCTCCGCTCGTCGCTCTCCTACCATGGAATTTTTCCTTGCGTGCTCCCATGGCTCCACGCAATGCTTGTGTAGTCTCACATTCGCTTGGAACCACACCGCCTTGGTCGCTGGCGAGCAGGTGGGCACTGGATGACCTGCCGTACTAATGTTCCGGACATTTGGCCCTTTTGGACACCCACGCCATGGCTACCACAGCTCGGTTGGGGATGGTTCAGAAGGTGAGATTACTCTGATTGGTTCAGAGCTCATTCCAATCGATCCTTAAAATAAATTAAAATCCCTAATTCTTGCACAACCACATTCATGCATTGGCAGGGAGCAGGCTGCCGCCAGTGTGCCTAGGTGCTTTGCTGCAGGGCTTCGAGTGGCATTGGCGAGATGTGGCTAGGTGTTAGCGGCAAGCCTGCAGCCCCCAGCACGACACTACCATTGTCCACTGTACCAGGCCATCAAGGTAGCAAGCAGTACTACGATAAGAATCCCTATTTTTTTGAATTTCCGTGCAAAAGATATATGGATGCGATTCCCAAATTGATATACTTTGTCGTATTCTCAGCGTGAAAAAAAACACTGCTCACATGTTATTTAGTAATTTGGCGTCCCCTACCTGCACTTTGACACATTTTTCCATTTGGCTAGGTTCTGGTAGGAAGAACTTGGATAATCTGCCATCAATATATTATATTAGCACCTGATTATCACATTTCAATAGCTTGTAGGAGTTTATGTTCTGCTTCTGTTGCACTGTTCTTTTTAGTTTCTATTGCTAATCAAGTAGATTTTGTGATAATAGTTTCACAAAGGTTTATCTGTTAAAGGTGTGTTTCAATTATTATTCGAAAGAATAACTTCTGTTCCTCATTTTGTGTGATCCTATTCGGATAGATAGTCAATTCTTGGCTGGACAACTGCAAGCTAGCCAGTGTTATCATGGATTTATTTATGAGGGAAATGGTTTATAAACTAGCCTGGCTTATTTTTATAAAGGTATTCTTGAAAAATGGTTTTGAGAAATAACTTCCATAAAATAAGCTTGAGAGATGTTCTGCAACCTCTCAAGCTTATATTCCAAGAATACTTTTGAAAAAAAAAACTAAGATGATACTGAATTCTTACAAACCCTTACAACACATGTTATTATATATTTAGCATTATTGTGTCAAATACGTTGCCTAATATTCAACAGCATCACTTGAGTGAAGGTTCTTGGTGGCTCAGAGCTCTACTGGTGCTGTTGTTATGAAGTGTTAGAATTGGATGGTGGAGGATGGCCATGTGACCCCAATATGTTGGATTGCTGCATAAGCTTCAGGAATCTATTTTATCAAAATTCCTAAAGTTTGGTGCTATTTCAAATGTGACATGCTTACCGCAAACCTTTCTGATTGTTGGATTGGCCATAATTTTCCAACAAATCTTTATATGCTCAAAGTCAGGTGCATCAACAAAACCAATTGTCAGTCTCTATAGGTTCTAAAAAGGTTATTAGCTTCATAATAGAAGGGCTTAATCAATTGCTCCAGAGAGATAATGTGAGAGCTGCAATTTAACAAGCATGCTTTAGGATAATGGCCTCAATATATACTTGTTAAAAGGTGGGATTATGTGTGTTTCCTTAGTGGACTTGGAATGTCCTGCACTCAGTAAGTAGTTTAGGTCAATCTTGTAAAAAATGGAGGATCATAGGTAGATTTAAGTAGTAGTTTGATATATTATTGTCCGCCGTTAGATAATTTCAGTTCATTTATAAGCTCATACTAGCATAATTTAAGGTCGTGATGGATGGCAGCAGGTACAAACCAATAGCCTTTGCATTGAGATACTTGCAGGTAAGAAAGTGAACTATAAGAGGGAAACGGAGGAAATTACTTTTCAGATGAGAAGTTACTCAAACAGAGTATCAGCTTGCATTTGGAAACACAAGAGGTACCATGGTGTGGAAATGATCTATGGTGGACGACGAATTGCAGGACAAGATATATGGCGAGATGAATGATGGTGGATGACAGCCATATCCGGTATACAACAGTGTCGCGGGGAGCCATAATAAATTTTACTTATTTTGACAACCTCACTTATATTTTACTTTACTTATAAGGACTTGCATTAACTCAGGAACATAGCACATTGAGATCTAAGTGAACCCTATGTACGTTCTGCAGTACTTCTTTTGATTGGGCAACTGTTGAGATAGCTCGCATTTGAGCAGGATTAGGTACAATGCCAAAAAGGGTTTATGTGGTTCCTTGCTTGAGTGGATACCGTGTGAGCCTGTGTGCTTGCTTGTATTGCCTTGATTTTGTATACAGAATTCAATGGATTGAACCTCTACTTGTCTTTTACTTGAACATTCAGAGAGGAGTATAACATAGCTCTTACAATTGTCTGCATCTCACATCACAATGAGGCATGTTGACTGTTGTTTGATCCCAAGAGACGCTGGAAAATCTTCTTTTGGCCTAAATATCAACGTTGTACGACAACCTTTGTACATGCCTTTTTTTTGCACATCATTTGTCTTGAAGAAGTGTTTGTGTAAATTATATGTGCCCGTTGCAACGCACGGGCCCTTACCTAGTATAAATAAACAGAATCTGACAGAACTCCTCAACATCAGCTGGTAGTGTTTTCAACGGTTAATTCGATAGGAACATATTGTAAATTAAGAAAATTTATCGGAGTCTATTTCTAGTAATGCTAAGTGTCTGTTAACAATTTATATAATTCATAGGCAAAGGTGAAAAAACTTTATTTAAAATAAATCTAGATGGAGTTATGTTCCTGATCGGAGGGAAGTAAATAGCGGCTCGACTATTCGTTCGAGTTGCAAATTGACGCTCTTCAATTTCGTAATAAGAATAATACGCAGCAAATCTGAACTAGTGAGGTTTCAACAACACAGGTGAGGTTCCAATTGTGTCAGTCACTTGCAATCAGCGGCCAAGCCATCTGCTCTGTGAATTGTTTCAATTTCGAATCAAACAAAAACAGCGGAGCACGTCCATGGTGAACTCATGGTTAGATTTCTCAAGTGCTCAAATAATTCAGGCATACAGCAGAGCAACGTCCATGATAAACTCATGGTTAGATTTCTCAGGTGCTCGAATAATTCAGACATCCAGAGCAGCAGTGCTACACTGCTACCGCTACGTGCTTGGAATCCATCTTTCGACAGTATAGCTAATTTGCAACAATTGATCGAACACAAAGCACTCCAGACGCTATATGCAACCAATGTTTCGATAATCAAGTGATACTTCTGCACACATTTCAATAGATAGGGCTCTAAAGTAATGTGCTCAAATTGTTATGTTCCTACTCACGACAGAAAATGCACGCAACTTTTGCACTCTTCAAAACCACCTACAGGCAAAATTCGGTAGCTGCCCCTGATCCTAGTTTAGCCATTCAACCAACTTCAGAACAAGAAACAGTAAACATGAATAAGGCTTTACATAAGCCACACATCAGGTCCTAAAGTCCATTATTTCAAGTTTTTTTTTTTTATAGTTCGCGCACTTTTTAAAAGCTGTCCTGCCCCCCTCCAGAACCATAGCTTTGGTTGCCGCCGCCGTAGCCACCACCACCATAGCCGCCGCCGCCACCATAGCCGCCTCCTCCAAAGCCGCCGCCACCACCACGGTTCGCTGGAGGCCTCTCATTTGCGAAGTTCACACGGATATTCCGCCCTTCAAATTCCTGCAATTGTTTCATGTCTCAATTTAGACAAATGCTGCTGCACATTCGTAGCCACTAGAAGCACAGGAGCAGAGGCGTGTAATCTTGACAAATACTGCTACACACTAGTAAATATTACACTTGAAACACATGAGCAAAAAGGTTGCAAACCTGTCCGTCCATAGCCAAAGCTTCCTTGGCAGCATCACTGTTGCTGAAGTTCACAAAGCCAAAGCCTCTTGACTTTCCAGTATCCCTGTCTGTGATGATCCTTGCTGCAACATTAAAATATAACATTTTAAAACAGAAAATGGACCATGCAACAACAGCTGAGTGAAACAAACCAGAACTATCCAATCAACTGCTAACTCATATATAAATGTATATACCAAGTTACTAACCTTCAGTAACCTCTCCAAAGGTGCTAAATGCATTCATCAAAGACTGATCATCAGTTCCCCAGGAAAGGCCTAACCAAATGATACAGAAAAAATATGGTGATGATGATAAACATAAATCAAAGGAAGCAAAACAACACAAACTCACCACCAACGAAAAGCTTTGTGGACATTAGCCGAGCAGCATTGAACAATGCAGGAGACGAGCTGGCAGGGGCACCGCTTGCCAGTGCGCTGTGCCTTAGAAGGCTGCCAAGCTTGTTGAAGGCCGCCATCGAACACTAAACCTGGCCATTGAACAGATAAGTGAGACTAACACGTAACATCCGTTTGATAGGAGCCCTTACACAATACACAGGAAGAAACCATAATGTAAAACTGCTACTGCAGAACAAATTCTTGGACAGGAACATTTCTAGGAACATCTAAACAGCTTACTAGGCATTTCCTCTAGTAGTTAGATAGTGCACCAACGAGCCTAAATCAAATGGACCCAGATAGAAATCACATAGAAGCGCAATTTAGAGGATCAGATTTCTTCCGGGCAAGGATCTCAGCCAGCTTCATGTGAAAAACTACACTACTCCAATCGAAGCTAATATTCATTTCACCAAAAAAGGTGTACATTCTAGACAGCATATTAGGCATTTAACATACGAATCATAGCAGCACCAACGAGCCTACAATAAGGGCCTAGATAGAAATCAGGTGTCACGGCAATTTAGAGGATCCAATTTTTCCGGGCGAGGGTTTCAGCCAGATTACATGCGAAAACTAAACTCCAGTTCGAAGCCTAAAATCCGCATCAGCCAAAACATTTCACCAACAAAGATGCACCAAACGGCACGCATGCGAAATTCCTTTCGCCCTACCGGCGGGAGGCGAGATCCACATATAAACAGCGAGCATCCGCAGTCCCCTTTCCTCCTAATTAGAAAAAAAAAGAGAGAGCAAATATTCCCCTTCCTCATGGATCCATTATCTTATCCCCCTGCCCCGACTAAAAACAAATCTAATGGCGAAGGCACAGCGCACCAACGGATCCAGCGGAACAAGGCGGCGGCGGGACGGAGGCGTACCTGAAGATGGGATGGGACGCGGCGACCAACCAGGAGAGGGGAATGGAATGGGGGAAGAGTGAAAGCGGGGGAAGCTCGGCTTGGGGTTTAAGAAAGGAGGGGAAGGCGGCTAGGGTTTTGTGGGGACGATGCCTCTCGACTCGAGGATTTGTGGCCAAGCTCCAGCTCGGCGCAAAATATCTCGCCGCTTGGAGGAGCCAGCGAAAATATCCGCTGGCTGGATACACATAAACAACTGGAAATTGCCACGGGCACCCCGGCCCCGTACCAGAAATATCTCAGTATCGGTTCAATCAGCTGCAAGCCTGCAACTGCAACCACGGAAACGGAGCAAATAGAATCTAGCGATGTGCACATAACAACCGAAAAGGGTCAATTACATCATTCTGACACATATGTAGCAAACTTTATGTGAATTAAAAGTTCCTATGATATGTGAAGAAGAAAGAATGAAACAGTGTCCCAGTATACTCGTTGCTTATTTTGGTTTTCGAGTAATTGTAAGATCTCGTTTTATGGTTGCTACTCCTGTTTCCGTAGCATTTCGCTTTTGTGGCGCCGGTCCAGTACCAGCGGCAGGACCCACAGAGCTTCTAGGGAAGACTAATAAAAAAATCGAAGGAGAACGAGTAGCATCATCATCGTCCATGCCGACGTGTACCAATATGGGGCTCATTTTTCCTATGGGCTACTCCATCTTGCGCCGCACAAGCCCATTTAGGCCCATCCACCAGCTCATGATATTAGCAAGCATCGAAGTGCGATGAGGACTTCGCACGCTCGTCGTGTTGCGTTCTGCAGCTTTTGCGTTGCTTCAGCATTGGTGCTGTATTTTTCCCAACGAACGATCGATCGGTTCGCAATTGCATAATCGCGTTCTCTAATTCTCATCGTGCTGCAAGAACTTCAAGGTGATATCAATATCATAATACCCATCGCGTTCGCATCATGCCCTGCCGTATGTTCGATGACGTATATGACAGCGTCCACGAACGTCTGTGCCAAACTTCATCGCCGTGTTCCTCTGGCCATCTCCCACGCGGGCTCGGCCGTTTCCACGGCGGCGCCGAGAAGGGCTGGGGCAGGTCCTTCCCAACTCGATCACCACGCCCCTGCGCCGCGGCGTTGTTCGACGAGACGGACTTCGGGAGCTGTCGAGCTGATGAGCCTGAGCAGCAGGAAGACGAGGACGGCCGTGCCCCGTGAGAGCACGAGTGCGCCCAGCCACAGAACGCACAGAGCGCACATATAATCATATATCCGGGTGACTGCAATTATCCAAGCACAGAACTTTTAAGACCTAATCACAAGGTATCTATAACTACCATGTCGAAATACCAATCTGGTGGCAATTAAAACTCTCAAACACCTGGTAAAATCCCGAGCGATACATGCAACACTCAACATTCAGTAACAAAATCGGCAGCAGCTAGCGACATGTATGTATGCAGCTAGGTTTCCAGCCCTGCCTAATTCTTGCCACGGGAGCGACCACCATGCTTAGGAGGCACAACGGTCCACCCATCAGCGTCGGGTACTGGCTTGGAGGGTCTTGGTCTGTCCACCACCATCTCCTCTGGTGCAGCTGCTGCTTCATCTTCCACCATTGACGCGTCGTCGTCGTCATCATCTGAGCTATCACTGTCGTCGTCATCAGCTGCTATCTGCTCATGGGAAGAAAATGGATTACAATATGCCAAGAATTGCCAGTGGTGCAATAACAATCTGCAAGGAGAAAGAAAAATCAGGAATGAAACCGATACTACAATAGCAAAAAATGGAGGTTTTAATCTCAGCTGAGATGAACTATGCATCATCTATATCAAAGGTGGATCAATGAAGCTTCCACAATATCCAGCAACATGAATGTACACAATAATATTTTTAGGGATCTTCTAAGAAACATGTTCACATCGATTGATCTTAAGCCTTAACATCCTTGAACCTATATATATTAAAATTATAATAAATATTAAAAAAGAGCAATGACAATAGGTTTTCTGTATTCCTGAATCCAGTTGATGGTCATGATTCTCACATTATTAGCTCTCCTTTGATGCACGGTCATATTCCACAAACTTTTGTATAATAATTGTGAAGCTCAGCTAACCAAACTTTTCATTCTTAGCTACCTCGACCGATTATTCTCACACTACACAGCTGAATTCTACTAAATTCTTCCTGTGATATTAAAAAAGAAAAAGCATTGGCAATGTTCACATCTCAAAACAAGTGAGCATGGTCTCCTGGGCAGTCACACACTCAAACAAACTGCCCAGCACAGGGCTCTAACAAGAAAATGGCGTTAAGGTCCCCAAGTCCCCACCATCTCATAGAGGAACAAAACAACATGCAGGCCACCCACTGAAACTACTGTTCTTCAATAATATCATAGCGTTACACTGAGGCAAATGGCATTTGCATTAGAAAGATTACATGCTCTAATAAAAAAATACATATCCACAGATTAAAACTTATGAAAGACATTTGGAAATGAAGAGTGGTAACAATGTGATATTAAAAATTGCAGCAAAAGTTAGTTGAGAAGCGTGAACAGATGCACACTTAATTACAGAGGCGGCAAAGGGAGTGCATTATGATACACTATAATGCAATAGGTGCAATAACAGTAGGTACATATCCACTTTGGGAAACATATGATTCAATAAAAAGAAAAAACTGTTCATACCTGTCTACTTTGAGAAACAGCATTCCCTTGAACATGCGAATTCCTTAGCCTCTCTATAGATGAATAGTTGCTTTGCATGCATTCTTCATGTATAATCAATAATTGTTCTGCAACCTGTTTACAGAAATTATTGAAACTAATGAACATATGCCATGCCTTATATATGATCAAAATGAAAAAGAAAAACTTGACACCAACAGAAACACTGCATTTATTTTAAGAAGTTTCTGCTTGTGTGATATGCTACCGTGCTTTTTCCGGAAGACAAAATAGATGAAGTAATGTGTATAGGAAACATGGCCTAATTCTTCTGGAGAACTATTAGCTATTGTCATAAATAGCACAAGATCTTCCCAATCTCAACATTCATTGTGTAAAATTAAAACAGTACAATCCATATTCAAATTCCGAACCATGTACTTATACTTCTTATACATGATCCAATAAGGTTAATATCAAGTACAATCATATCTTGAGCACAACTGTTTACATACTATAAGTAAGAGTATTAGATTTGTTCGCACTGAGAATGCCTTAGGGTCTTATGCTGCTGAAATGGCATTGAATAAGATCATCCAACTTGTAAAAAAAAGTCAGGTGCAACAAACCCCAACATATGATTGAACCATCCACGTATCCCAACTTAATTTAACACATTCCACTAATACAATTGAACCATCCTTTTGCAAGGGTCACATAGATCCACACTAGAAAAAAGTAATACAGTGTGCCGAATTGCCGATAGAGTTTTAACTGAAACAAGGTACGGGAAGAAAACAGTTCAAATTAAAAGTTGAAGTCGACACTGAAAATGAGTAGACAGGGGAAATAATTACCTCCTCAACACTGTTATCCTCAAAGTCAGCATTGAAAGAATCAGATATGTTCTCGTACATCATATCCACCAAGTCTTCAAAATAATGCGGACCTAAAATAGAAACCTTATCAATACAAATGGACCCTAAAAGTGTCTAAGCTGATGAAAAAAATGAGTCCATAGCCAATTGAATAGATGTTTTTTTTAAAAAAAAACTTGATCTCTAAAAAACTGAAGCTGTGAAAAAATGGAGTGAAATCCATCCTTTCCTGACCAAAGTACCCATAAAGGCATGCATTTGTGCACTTAAAATTTCAAACAAATCGCTAAAGTAAAGAACAGAGTACAGAGATGGCTCAGGGCCAAAAGCAGAAATGCAGACATTACAAAATGGTCCGTAGAAGACAATTCCCTAGCTGGTCAAACAAGCTTTTGTTTGTGCCGATGTTCTCAAATCATACATACAAGCAAATCTAAGACACTCACCAAACTCTTCTCTTTTTTTTTTTTTTACTTTTCAAAAGTATAAACCTGCTCAAAGTGCACCATAAGGAGATAAAAAGAACCAGAAGCTTGTTGAGAAGTAGTATTCTATCACCGTCGGTGGGATTCAATTTGCTTTACAGGCATTAGTTGAATGTTTCTAGATAAGAGCTAGGATGCAACAAGTCTTTGAGATATCTGAACATGGGCACCAGCGGCATATTTCTGAGACGTATATGGGTCAGATTGGTCATGCAGCATTGAGTCATGGCTTTCACAGTTGATGTTTGAGCCTTGACTTCCACAGTGCTGAACCTAACAAGTGCTTCTAGTAAATCTCTCCAAGTCACAACTGCTACTAAATCAACACTCCCTCCGTCCCATAAAAAGTGCAATTTTAACTTTTTTAGGACAGATTAGTGATGGCGCAAAAAGACTCTCATGCCCTCATTTATTTGCCATTTTGAGTTAGTTTTGGCATGCAAATCAAACCCCACCACTTAATTAGGAAGGTAGTTAAGATCCAATCTCTAGAATTGCATTCTTTGTGGGATTTTTTTCAAATGTTAGGATTGCACTTTTCGTGGGACGGAGGGAGTAGGTTCCAAAAGTGAAAATGAATGGTGACATGGTGCACCTAGGCATTTCCTTGGTGACTACAGAAGGCATTGACCGATCCAGTGATTTTGAGGTTATTTAACAAGTCTCTATTTATGAGTAAGAAACTACATAAGCTGATGAAACTGATTCTTTAAAAAATAAATTGAGATTTTTGCAGTAAAAATTGACTTCTTAACCCATGGCAGCTGCCTGGTAACCTGGTTCACAAATTTTCGGCAAAAATGTTATGACCCAATGTCATCCAAAATTTCTATTGAGCAAACACTGTTTTTTTCCTCTCGAAGGGTATATGACTATAGGTTTAGGTTAATAGCCACAGCATCCAATTATAGTGATCCATTCATACAAAGCACAACGTCACTACCCGTAGCTGCTGAAACTTTTTGCACACAATCAGAAACCGTCGCTAGTTGAGCCACAGCTACAGCCACATGTAACAGAACAACTTGCAACGGTCGATCCCAATTCCAAATCCTCCGACCGAGGTTCGAGAATTTCAGCGACTGATATTTCAGAATTCAGGGCCTAAACTAAACCGTATCACTTCAGTACGGGTACCCGCCTCGAGGGGGAATAAATTATCCAAGGATGCTGAAGGAGCTGTACGTACCCCTGGAGCGACAGAACCAGGAGTGGATGGACTCGCCGAACTGGTCGGCCTTGACGCGGGAGTCGCGGCCGCCCCACTGGTTCTCCACCGCCATCTGCAGCGCCGTCCAGCGCCCGAACACGAGCTTGATGCCCTCGCCAAGCGCCGCAGCCGCCTGGGCTGAGATCGGGCCGCCGCCGCCGCCGCTGTTGGATGCGGCCATGGTGTCGCGGGGCCTGGGACCGAGGATTGAGGAAGACGGCTAGGGTTTTTGCTCTCAGTTGTGTCGAGAGAACCAGACGGCAGCCACAGGCCCACAGGCACGCTTTCCTGGTGCCGACTGATTGCCTTTTTTTTTCCTTGGAAAAATGGAGGAGAAAATGCGCGCATGTTTAAGGCCACGTTTTAGTGCATATCTATTTTTGGGCTTTAGGCCTGATCATCTTTCAGGTCTGGCCCAAGATGGGCATAGGGTCGTCGGGAAGGTTCGTCGGGGAAACCGGGAAAGGTCGGTAACACAGAAACCTTCGTGGCCACGGAAACGAGCGAAAGGCCGCGTCCGACTCGTTCACGCGTTGGCCTATTTTTTTGCTATAAAAATCTAGTATCCCCACCGCCTCCTAATCGTCCTCTGCAAAATTCCCCAATCCCGTCGCCTCCCTCTGCACGCGCATCGGAACCCGGCGACGCCTCCAGATCCGACGCCCTCATCAGGCTGCTCCACGCTCCGGTCGCCGCTCCCCGGCACCTCCGCTCACCGGCGTCCTCCCCCGACTTCTCCGTTTGCGACCTTCCCCAGGCGAGCCGCCCCGAGGAATCGATTCGTCTCCAGGCGTCGTCTACGCCCGCCCGGTGTCGACTCGAAGGCATCCGCGAGCCTACCGCCGTCGCTGATCGCCGATCGCGCCTCCCCGTAGATTGAATTTGATCTGTACCTCTTCTCTCGTTGGAAATTTGTGTATTTCATCTGGAAAAAAAACAGGCTATCTCGTGTAAATTGTGAGAGATTTCTTTAGCGAGAAATCAGGACTCCAATCCATCCATCATGGGTGTTGTGTATTACCAATATTTGTGTGAAAAAGATATCAATACTATGCCTGTGCCCGGTGCTTTTATCTCTGTCGCTGAACTCAAGCAGCTTATCATGACGAGCGGTAAGTACGGCACTACCCGATCTCGCGGCGGCCGCCGCCGTCTCAGGGACGATCTTATAATCTCCAACGCCCAGACTGGCGAAGGTTAGTTTTAGCGCTAAATTGCTCGATTGTAATCGATTACTTGCGTAGTTTAGTATAACTTCATCGTAGGCCAGGCTGGATTCTGCGGCCTGAAAAAAATTATGTGGGCAATTCGTGCACTTCTATTTGGGAGATTTCGTAGATGCCAATGAGATGTTTGGATTCATGCAGCCTGTAGGACATAAGCTTCAATTTGCTTGTGATCAGAACACTTGTTTTGGAGTTCATTTGTGGATGTATGTGCTTAATCGTAGATCTGAGCAGAGGGAGTGCCTTTTGGCATGTAATCGATGAGTGCTTTAATTGTGTGTGCATCCTAAATTTTGTATCCCCATGGATGTGCTCCTGAAGGTGTTAGCAAAGCTTTATCTTGGATGAAAGATGATCCATATTATAACTAAACATCCTGCTGGAAGCCTTGCAATCCCGATGGAAGACTTGTATTTCATTTGTAAATTGCGATCAATTTACCATCTTATTTTTCATTTCTTCCTTTCCTGGTACTGTGCATGAGTCCAGTACATCTCAATAGCACTATGAGAAATCCCAATTGTGAACAAGTCTGTTTTCATTCCAAGCTCAGAGTCTCATTCAATTGAAGTATCTCAGTTGATGTTTAATTAAATGCATTATTTCTCTTATAACTTACAAAAATATGTTGGCTGACATTACTGTTTCTGCGCTTGTTCTTGAATTCAGAATATGCAGATGAAAGGGCATTGGTATTACAGAATACGCATGTGAAGGTTCGCAGAGTTTCCATTGCTGGACAACTGTCGGAGACAATCGTCTTGTCCCCACCGTAATGTCTCCTCATAAATCTTTTAATTCACATTCAAAGTTATTGCTTCCCAGTCAAGCTCAAGCAGAACATGCAGAGCAGAAAATGGTGACCTTCTATACTGACTTTATTATATGTAACTAATTGCAGGAGGGAAGTCACGGAAGGATGTTCTGTGCCTTCAAGCAAGTCAGTGGTTACTGAAATAAGTTCAGAATCACGTTCCTCCGTAGGAGTGCAAGATGAAGATGCTGCAATCATGGCGGTGATTGATGCGGCCGAACTCAAATTGTAGGAATATCATATTCCCTTTTCCCATTAATCGCTAGTAGTTTTTGTATTACCTTCATTCTGATAATCTCGTTCCATGGTGCATGTAGGGAACATTACCCTCCTAGAAGAGGACAGGGCAGTGGAAAGTTTACGTCAGGACGAAACTATGGACGGGAAGTGGAAACTCCTCCACTAGGGTATGTCTGCCGCTCTTGCGGTGTTCCAGGCCATTTCATTCAACACTGCCCACAGGAAAGCAAGACGCCTCCACCTGGATACATCTGCTACAGATGCCAAATCCCAGGGCATTTTATTCACCATTGCCCCACCAATGGGGATCCCAAGTTCTACAATAAAATGAGTCGGTCTCTTGCACCAGTGGTAACTGTAAATCCTGACAATGGCATCCTAGAATCACTTGTCCCGGCTGCACCAGTGACTGCTCTTGATGACTTACCAGCAGAGCTTCACTGTCGACTGTGTAAAAAAGTGATGATAGATGCAGTGTTGACAAGCAAATGCTGTTTTGACAGTTTTTGTGATAAATGTAAGTGGTTTTCATATACTCCATATGTATGTATCTTTATTTTGGGTGTCAATCAATGCATCATTGAGAAGTACCAAATATGTGTTCACTCCACAATTTTGTTTTAGTAATAGCAGTATCTAGCTGTTTCTGTGTCAAGTAATTATGCTTCATACAAGATGTTGAACAACTTTCTGTTTACCTCCTGTCAGGTATTCGGGATTACATAATTACTGAGTCGAGGTGCATTTGTGGAGTCAAGGCGCTAGCAGATGACCTCATTCCCAATCAAACACTTCGGAGCACGATCAGCAATATGTTGGGAACACGAGCTAGCAGTGGCAGAAGTGGTACAACGACACACAGAAGTTCGTCAGGCAGCAACCCTGATCCCATATTACAGAGCCACGCTCCTGCTACTGCCTCAGAAAGGGAGATGAAGCAATCGACAGACCTTCAGCTCTCAGCAGCATCTGCACCTGATGATGGAGTCCTGGTTGCTACGGAAGGTGATCTCATGAACCAGACTCAGAAATTGGTAGCTAGCGGTGGTATCATGAGCAAAGATGAAGGCGATTCCACAGAAGTGTCAGCAGAGAAGGCTGTAGAAAGTGCTGAAGTCATCGAAGTAAAAGATGGAAGTGGATCAACATCAAAGGTCACTACAGTTTCAGGTGCCTTAGATCATAATGCCACAAGGACAGATCAACCGAAGAAGCGGAAGAAGGTAGACTCAACAAAGAAAGTTCAGCCTAACAATGTTGATTATGGTTACAACGTACCACTTGATGCTGCATATTACAACCCTTTCATCAGTGGATATCCTTGGGTTACTGAACCTTACATATACGGCTCAATGGGGATGCCTTACGGTGGTTACCCAATGGGCACATATGGTGTCAATTCTTTCAACAGCATGCCACCGCAGGCTCTTGCAGTGCAAGGTTATCCAGCAAGCTATCAAAGGTATGCATTGTCCTAGCATCTTCACTCTTCAGTTTTAGAATGCCCTTTTTCGCTGAACAATAGTCGGCTGTACTGGGCTGCCAGTGACCTTCCTATTCCAACGTTAATAGTCCATGTTGCTGATTTCTTCAGGTCTGAAGCTCAGCCCACACATCACCAGGGCACTGAAACTTTTGCGGCACGTCGAAGGCAGGCTGAGAGGCCCAAGGACAATCACCTTCAGCCCCGATCATCAGAACACAACCGCCCACTGGGTTCTTCTCATGTTTCAGAACCAAGGAGCAGAACCAGGTCAAGCTCTGAGAGAAGGGACCATGGGCGTTATGGCAGGGCCTCCAATGACTGCCACGAGGATCACTCTAGTAGGAAGAGAATGCGTGATTCTTCTCCAACGTATGGCGACAAACAGAGCAGCCGGAGGTCGAGACACGGTTCCAGGAGCATGACTCGTGAGGAGGATGCAAGCGATGATGACCGCAACTTCAAGAGGGGATGGGGGCGCAGATCATCAGTTGCTGTGGACACAAGGCGCTGAATGAAGATGCCGACTTGAGGAAGGACAAGTGCATATGATTGTTGATCTGCGATGCTCGCTTATAGGTTTTCTATTGCTTGTAATTGTATGTAAGCCTCTGGAAGCGAGGAGAGCTGAGAAAGCAGAGGGAAACTTGCAGGTTTTCCCCAGCATAAATGTAATCAGTTATTCATGAACTGCCGATCTGTATTTGAGATCATTGCCAGATCTCACCTCTGTAATGTAATGTCTCCAAAGATGAATGGAATTTCTCTTATTTATGAGTTAACTTTACATATTTTGTCATAATTTTACCATTCCATACATTTTTTTTGTTGATACACGCCTGCGATGTGGTCTTTTGTAGCAATGCATTTTCTCCTGTGTGCGTGTGATGCAATTAAGCTGTTTGACAAGTTTGACAGCTTCTGCTAGGCTTTTTATGGAATTCACCAACAACAAATTTAAAATGGTACCATATATAGGGAAAGGTTGCGAATGAGCAAACACAAAAATGATGATACGTTACGAATCAGACGTCCTGAAACTTAAATTGTTTTACACCGCGCTAACGCTCAATTAGCTGCACACATGCGCAGCGCTCTGGCCTCCTACACTGCTTGGCAATTTGGCATACAGTAGGTTTGTTTATGTCGAGCTTTGTTTTTTGTGGCAGTAATTCTCGGAGTACCGTCGCGTGAACTTCCTTTTACCTGCGTACCATTCCCTCCGCCTTCCATTAGAAAACTGCCCTGACAAGTGGGACCCACGTATGGATGCCCCCGTTCCGACTCCCGAACCGCACTCTTCCGCCGCTCTGTTCGATTCCTCCTTGCCACGGTTCCTACAGATTCCCTTGATTTGGTCGAGATACAAATTCTGATATTTCCTTGCTAGCTAGCCGTTGCTGTGATTTCTGCTCAAGTGAGCGAACAAATTAATGTGACATTATCTTCCTCGCACACGCGCAGACAGAGCCAAGAAGGATGCATTAAGAAGCGCGGTGCGGGTGGCGGATCTCCTCGTGGACACTGTCGACGCCGGGGTGCAGGATCTCTTCGTCAATGAGAAGCGCATCGAGATTGAGGCCCGCGCGCTGCTCACCACTATCACGTGATACAGGAAGCAGACTGACCAGTGGCTGGCGGTAGCTCGCGGCGGCTCGCCAGGCCGGTAAAATCGAGGGAGGGGAAGGGGCGCATGGCCGCCGGGCAGGAGATGGGGCGGCGAGCGGCGGCCGGCGCAGGGAGGGAGGAGGGAACGGCGGCAAGGAGAGAGGGAGGGAGGGGCGGGTGGGAGTGGGAGTAGAGAGAGGGAGGTTAGGGATGGCAGGTGGACCCAATAGAAGGGCAAAATAGTCTTTTTACACCTTTGTTAGCCTCTGTTAGGACTTCTTCCGTTCAAAATGGCACACAGATAAAAGAAAGTTCGCGCGATGGTTTTTAGTGGTACGTAGGTAACCTTCAACCTTTTTAATGGTATAGACTCTAATTCTCGCCAACGAGAGCGAGTCGCTTGGCCTTTTTTTCCCACTTTTTTGCGCAGTTGCAAACAATGTTTTTTTCGGAAAACCCCCTCATAAATACGTACCTTCATACAGCTGAAGGAATCGGCGGCCTCTCAGGCCATCGATTTATTGTAGCTACAGTACAGTAAAATTAAAGTACGCTATAAAACAAAGAAAACGTGGGCCATCGCTTCACTATACACTGTAATAAAACACTGCCAAATGTATTTACTACGTGCTACAGTGTTGCGGCATTTATTTTACATTTGTTTCACACGGTGAAAAATTGGTCATCGGTCAAACGCCTACTTGGGTTACTCTACGGAAATAGTAGCATACGCGTCGTCTGTGTCCCGTCAAGATTTCCAAGGCGTTTAGTTCTCTCTTGAAGTTTAGTCCCTATCATATCAGAAACTAATTTAGAGTACTAAATATAGATTATTTAAAACTAATTACATAAACTGAAACTAATTTGTGAGACAAATTTATTAAGCCTAATTAGTCCATATTTTGACAATGTGGTGCTACAATAAAAGTATAAAACTAATTACATAAATTGAAACTAATTTGCGAGACAAATTTATGAAGCCTAATTAGTCAATATTTTGACAATGTAGTGCTACAATAAACATTTGCCAAATACAGATTAATTAGGCTTAATAGATTTATCTCACGAATTAGCACTTTCATAATTAGCTTATGTTTACTCCTTCTAAGCCCAGTTCCCGTGGAGAGTGCCATCGCACAGTTGTCAAGACTGGAAAGCTGATGATTGTGCAGGAGGAGCGTCATCATCATGACATCCTCTCTTATCCAATGACACTCATTTCTTCTCTCCTCATAAATAACTCTGTCATGTGGGCAATTTGTTGATGTGACATGATATTTGATGTTCATAACACTCCTATGACACTCCCTACTGAGACTGACCTAATTAGTATCACACATCTGATGTGGGTCCAAACACGCCCTTCGACGCAGCCACATCCTAATTTTTGAAAGAAATTTGCACTGAGAGAAAATAAGTAACATCGAAAAAAATCGGCAACATTACTTATGACGCATTAGTTGCCTCAGACCAACTTGCCTTGGTCAAAAAAGGATCTTAGCAGTTTCTCCTCCCTCTCCTGGGATCCTGGCCTGGCACCGTAGCACGCAAGTCCGCGCGGGTGCATCGACCGACGTCCCCTACTGGATGCTGCAGCGTAGCGATGATGGCATGGTTGTAAATCCACCATCATGAAAATTGTCCGGCCGCTTCCAAACATAGAGAACATCACGATAGCATAATCTAAATTCAAAAAAATACATTTTAAAAAAAAACTTTCGCGACGTATGGGGGCGCGGCGAAGCGCGCAAACTCTTCCTAGTAGGCCTGTTCTGCAAAAAGTTCCTCCTCTATCGCCGGAGTGCCCCCAACGCCCTCTCCGGCGACCTCCGCCGCCGCCCGTAGAGGAGTCCCCCGAATACTCGTAGATTTCCCACTTCCCTCCACCGGTGTACGGAGTAGCTTTCTACCATGGGGAGCAACCGCCGCGTCGTCTCCGCGGTGCGGCGGCGACTAGTGCCTGATCGGGTGGCTCTCCAATCACACGTATAGCATCCGAAGACCGCAACAACTAGCACTCCGGCGTGCAATGCGGCACCGACAACGTGGTACGTGCCGCTGCCTCCGTAGCTCGGCGTCAACACCGCATTGCTACTACATCAGATTATAAGATATATACATTAAATCAGATTGGCAATGGAGTTGCAAGTTGTTCACCTGAACAATGCAAACTCTATTTAACACACTTGCATTCGTGCTACTTAACGTGCAGAGACCTGCTGGATTTAGGTCCATTTCAGCGCAGTGAGTGAGTGCATATTCTTCTCAGCCAAATTCAAATAAAACGATTGGAAATGTTTGAGTGGGGAACAATGCCAGACCCAGAGTGGGCTGCCACCCACCTGGAAGAGAATGAGAACGATTTTACCAGAAAGCGTGTAACAGAATGAGAAATTCAGAATTGAAAGATCTTTTATTGAGCTCAAGTAGTCATGGAACCATGGCTTATTCCACTGGCAATGGTCACAATACAACATGAAACACTGCATGGATACCATCTTAATTACAGTGCGTATAACAACGACCTCCAGCAGACTATTATGCCAATCGTTGACCTTAGATCCATATATCAGAGGTGCAGTCCCCGCCGGGATATCTCATCTCATGGGCCAAGGCAGGACCATCAGGCTCCTTGCTAAAATCTACAAAGAAGTTGGGGTTGATAGCCAGCCCTCCTTTCTCGGTGTCAACATCGATCTGCAGCATGTGGGAGCCCTTCTTGACAAGATCATCGCCATAGAATTGCTCATCCCATCGGCTCAAAAGTGAATTGGTTACATAGATCCTCTTGCCATCCAAGCTCAACTGAATCATCTGCGGTCCGCCTCTAAGTCGATGCCCCTGATTATGAAAGATGCAGTGAATCAGATTATCTAATTCCATCATATTCTCAACAATCTCGTCTTTTAGTGTTGTCACCTTTGTATATTTATACAAAATGTACTGAAGATTTCAAGTTTGCTAGATTTCAATGGAGATGAAGCGTTCTTGAACATGTCAATGCAAATTCAGTGTGGCAAGATAGATTATGTGCATTTTTTTGGTACTCGACACTTTGATAGCTTACAATGCATCATATGCAACTACGTACCAACAAAACTCTAAATCAGGAATATAAATTACCTTCTCAATTAAGAAGGTTAAAAGAGGAGAAATTACCTTGACATGGGGTACACTATATTGTTGTTCTTGGCCATCATCAGTAAGATAGACGACATCACTGCCCTTTTGAAGAAGCCCACCAACCCATACTTGTCCAGCCAACACAGGCTTTGCAGGGTCCTCAATGTTGTACTGCCTGATATCCCCATGAAGCCAGTTGACCAAGTAAAGATAGCGGTCGTCAAGAGAGATAACAAAATCAGTTATCAATCCTGGCATTTCTGGCAGAATCCAGTTACGGACTTTCAGTGGTTTTACATCAATAGCAACCTATAAACACGGTCATAGGAAGTGTAAGCAAAGTTGGAAATTCAAGGTTTTTGGAGTAGATGGGAAAGAACTTTAGCATGTAGCATGGTCAAACCTCGTGGCTCCATGATCCATCCGCGGTTTTGAAGAATCTCACCATGTTGCTTGTCAAAGCACAACCAACATAGCCAGTGTCCTTTGATGGATCGTGTAAAAACCTCACCTGCAGGGAAAAAACAAGCAGAGAACTGTGGCTTAGTTGTTTTATGGTATTTCTGTTTTAGACAGACTAAATATCAGAAGCCATGTCCCAGTCCTAATTTTTCTGAACTGTCAAGACAAAAGGAGAGTTTTTAATCACCCATTACAAAACTGGGGTCTGTCAACCTCCAGCTGCTAGGGTATCAACTGAATTAGTTATAACAGCCCCTGAGAGAATTCTACAAGCACCAACTATTCTGGTAGCATTTACAGAAAAACAAAGAGAACTGGAAAGTAACAAATATAGACTGATGCAAAACTATTCTGGCAGGGCTTGCATTTTTAACATGCTATTACCTCAAGGGGAAGAAGTCCTGTCTCGCCTAGATCAAGTGTCTGCTTGAGCTCACCACCAGGCCAGTCATACACATGCAGGTGCCTTCCATAGAGACCATCCTGGACATGTTGAAGATTGAAACCGGTCCTGAATGCTGCAGGGGCTCCCCATGTTGAACTGATCATCGTCTTGTGGCGAGGCTGGTACCAGAAGTCATAGCCAAACAAGGGGCTGTGACCTGGCTTTTCCCAACTACAAGTAGCAATTTAACATGCATGAGCTTAGCATAATGAAACTGTGTGCTTTTCACATGTCAAGCAACTATTTGACATACAGGAGTAACCATTGCAAATAGTGTGTGGTCTTATATTACTGCTGACATGGTAAATTATTATACCAGTAGTATATGGTTCAATGATAACAGGTTACTGTATGTAATTTAGCCCTAGTTACATGATATTTTTCGACATTAATTTGACTAAATTGTGAAAAGAACTTACCGTCCTTTGACGTTAAACTCTGAATCCAACAGGAGGAAGCCATTCCCAGCAGCATTCCCCTCCTTGTCTCCCAGGCAAGAAATCATAATGTCGCCAGATGCAAGGCAATGAGATGTGTGAGGAAACCCAAGCCCGGTCTTCTCAGCAATGTCCTCCGCCTGGACCACCTTATGCAAGGACGGTGCCCTGGGGTCTGTCGCAGTGTCAACGACATACACACGACCTGACCTGCAGATAGCCATTGCAGGTTGCAGCAACATCACAAATTCAGTTCGGCGCTCAGCAGTCTAACAAGTCAATTTATCCATTTATGTGAAAATGCGATCATCTCCGTTTGATACTCACAACAACGAAGGCAGGATCAAGAAGCGGCGTTTTGCGGATGGATCGCCATGGCAGGAGCTACAAGAGTTCCAGCCAGAGTGATGCAGCTCGTCACCAATGTGGGTCACCGGGAGCCTGTGGATTACTTGGGAATATGTAGGAGAGTTGGGGTCCAAATCCACCGTCGCAAGGTAATCTGGCTTGTTAATTCCAGTACCTGCACAATCATACATCACTCATGAGTATAGAACCCCCTCCAACAATTGCAAGATCCACAGCTCTCTTCATCATCACATGGTTTCCGTGGTCTTCAGAAATTCCAAAGTCAGAAACCATGTGAAACTTCTGCCACTAACCGAAACGGTTTAGAATCCTCGAAAACTAGAAGACAGTGTCTTAAAGTATGAAAACATGCATCACTTGTACAGGGCCAACGATAGAGACCCTATTTAATTAGCTCTTAGGAAATTGGGGATCTAACCCCCAATGAGAATATTTGTCTGTCTTGTCTTTATTTCAGGTTAATTTTGAGGGGGTCCCTTTCCGTCCTAACAACCCGTAATAAAGAAACTTTATGGAATACACTAATTAAGCACCCTGACCTCACTCGTATACTCCACTAACGCTCTCCTGAAGCTCATAAACACCTGATCTACACATGATCCTCACCCCCTCCCCGGTTCATAGCTACTAGTTGCAGCCTTGCAGGACGACGGAAAGGGGTTCGTATGCAGGAAGCAGAGCTCACCGTTGTATACGCAGGTGACGTAGATGAGCTTCTCCCTGGATCCCTTCTCCATGGCCTCCAGCGGCGTCGCGTACCCGGGCCCCTTCCCGGCGTGGCAGCACGCCCCGCCGTTGGTCGCCGCCGGCGCCGCCGGCACGTCGACCGCCGCTGCTCCGGCCATCTTCGTGTCTCCCTGTGCTCTCAGGTCGCGCCAACCAACCACCTGCAGGAAACCAAGACCAACGCAGCCTTCCTGATCAGCCCAGACCACGTCCACCGGAGATGGGGGAGATGGAAGAAGCAAGGCTGCTCACTCACTCAGCCGAGCCGGACAAAGAGGGAGGAGATGGAGATGACTTGTGTGCTCGCGTTCCACAGTTTGGTGATGCAGGGGAAGTGGGGGAAGCCGTCTAATTATAGCGTCCCGGCTGCAACGCGGACACCCCGTAGCCCGTTGATATCGCGTCGCGATCCGTGCGGACGAGGACAAGGGAAGACTCCGTGAACCTGGGCCCCACGGTGTGGAGGGAGGGGGATGGCCGTCGTATCTGGACGATAATGCGGGGCGGGTGGGCTCCCTGGCTGACGAGAGGGCCCCGCCGCGGCAAACCTATCCCGGGCGAAACGACACGGGCACACGGCGATGCACGGGAGCGGAAGGCGACGCCGGCCGGTGGGCTGGCTGGCTGGGCATACGTATGCCACCTCGCGCCGTCGCGCGCACGGCCATTTCCGAGCGACTTTTCCTAGCTGAGATCCGTCGCTTTTGCTCGGATCCACGTCAGGGCGTGTTGGTCCCTTCTCCCCCGTTTAGCAGGAGTTGCTTTCCACTGTGTCCTGGCATTGCTTCAGCGTCACAACTGATGTGATCTTCACTTGGACGCTTTTCAGAACAGTGAACGCTGTCACGATGGCTGAACAGTGCGTTTGAGCTCTGATGAGGGACGATCTGGGGCAGTGAGTTCATTCCTTTCTTGGTCGTCAATGCATGCAGTCATGCACCTCCATCCATGGCTCCGTGCATGGCCAATTGGCCACTGACCGTTGACCGCGCGAGCATAGGTTCAGAGGTGCACAGTCACTGCGCACGGATCGAGTACAAAAAACGTGACGGTCACTAAAAACACTGATCGATATCTAGTACATTGGCATCAGCATCTTCGGACTCCGGTACAGTAGGTTTTGGCTTTGGCTTCACAAAGTCGCACACGCTTCTTCTTGTCCCCTGTGTTTGTGTGTGTCGTGTCGTGCTGCTTATCTCAACATCCCTTTGTCAAAGCAGGGAAAACGCACAAAAGCGTCTGGACCATTCAGAACATAATCCTATCATCGGTGGATAGACATGATAGGCAGATAAGATTAAGGACGCCCGGAACACGTCATACAACAAATCGCACGCGTGCACAGTGATCGCAGACCTTCAGTCTCTAAACCAAATCTTGGATAACATGCATGACACCGGCGCAAGGCTGGAACAGAGGAAGGTTGTGAGCTTTTGCATGGCTGCCAGAGGAATATTGTATGCTTGTGCATATGGGTCGTGCCCACATTATCGTTATCTTGCGTAGCTCAATTATCGGAGCCAGTGATCGGCGGATCAGGACTCAACGGGCTCTAAATATTCTTGCACTATTTTATTAGCATCCACACAGCCGCGGAGAAAAAGTTTAGGGCGTGCGTGCATTATCTTGCTCTACTGCAGAAGTGCTGTTCAGATCGCAGAGGGTGCTTTTTATGCGTGTTGGGGACAAACTGAGAGAAGTTGCCAGCTGAGTAGATTGATATGCACAGCACAGAAGGGCTTGACCAAGGACAATCATCTGGCAACTTGGTGCAACAAGTTCACTAATGAAATGGCAGATGGAGTTAGCAAGCTAGTTGACTCTAATTAACTTGGGAGTAAAGAACATGCTGCAGGATCACGAGGGGAGATCATGGTTGGTACTGTATCGTATCTCATCTGTCACATAGTTTATTCATGGAAGCAATCATGGAGCATGGGCAGGGCAGTAGCCTTGACGAAAAGCAACAAACAACCAACCAGATGTTACAAGTGCAGCAGAGGGGGGGTCACAGTCTAAACTTTACCCTCACATGAACCAGCAGCTGAGGGAGAACAGCAGATCACCTTCATGTGTTCTGGAATTCGTCAATGGTAAAATGGTACACAAGATCAAACATTCTCCTTTTTTAAATGATATGGCAGCGCTTCTACCTTAATTTTTTTAAATAATAATAAAAATGGTACATAAGTAATACTGTGCAGGACAATCAACATACAGTTGAGCACGTGACTAGAACCTCTGGGGACATGAACACTGCAATTTCAATTGTTGAAGCATGCCTTGAGATAAAAGAAAATAGTAGCAAAAATATGCACAATACTTATTGCGAATACCGACATTCAGGCAGGGAAATGAGGGGATTGGTGGGGTAAAAAAAAAATGCTGCGCAAGCCAGCTATGGCCTTGGCAAAGCTCATATCTGGAGTTTGTGTGTTAAAAAATAAGCTGTTAAATCTGTTTAGTTTGGAAACAAAACTACTTATTGGCGTATCCCTCTAGCTCCATTATTCTACGAGTTGTACCTTGGGAAGACATGTTATCTTTTCCAAGTAAACGTGAAAATGACTCCTATTGTTTGAGAAACATAATTAGTTATGTATATATTTTTAATGAGAAATACGTTATAACTTTGGCATGTCTAACATAATTTTACTGAACTTTATATTTACGATGTGGGACCTTAATTAGGAAAAGGTCTGGCATGATTAGCCGGGCAGTTCCCTTTAGATTGCACTTGTCATTATATTACGATATCTTCACCGGCATTATCTTCCCAGCTTTCTTTTGCTTAGCTCAACCGTAGGAGACAGAGGCAGCGAGCAACTGGGTGGCAGATCAGAACTCAATGGGTCACTATATTTTATTAGCATTATTATTATTTTTGAACGAAATATTAGCATTATTATGTCAGCAAGCACGTAGCGCAGAGAGTAACACGTACATATATTATCTTCCTAGTGTGTGTACATACCAGATTTGATGAAGTACTGAAGGTGTATACTTGGGAATTGTTAATCGGATTGCAAATTATTATTAGTTGTGCTAAGGACATATCAGATGGTCAGAATGATGCACAGAAGGTCATGTTATTCGGGATTTCGGGGAACGACGATCATCTGACAGCCTGGGGCAACAAATTGCTACTTGCAGATGGAATCAGCAAGTTGACTTTAATCAGCTCAAGATTAAAGAAGATGCTGCAGGATCACGAGTGAAGCTGACCGATATATCATATCTCATTCTCATCCACGGATAATCTATTTGTAGAGAGCTACCAGCTACCATAGACGACGATGAGCAGGGCACACAGTCAGCACATCTCAGAGTAGCTCTAGGCAAATAATAACAAAATAATCGCATGGATATTTTTCTGTACTTTTTTAGAAATGTTTGACCTCTCATTTGAAACTCTCTTTTGTGACCGAACTTTGCCTTTGCCTAATCTCCATGGCACTGGAGTCATGAGATTGTGCTGCACTTTGTTCTGGGCAGCAGTGTGTCCAACAGTCCAAGTTCCATCATGTTAAGTGTTACCATCAGTTCCGTTTGGCAGATTAAAAAAAAGTTATACATGATCCACTACTCCATCTGGCGTTTGTACAGACGGTGCTAGAGAGTTTATACCGTCGGGATTGCAACCGACGGAAACCAAGTGACGGTAAAAAGTGATATCTTCACCGACGGTTCTGTAACCGACGTTGAAACGTTTGATCACCGTTGCTTACTAAGAAAACCGTTACCACAAATGCTTGTTCGTACCGACATTTGCGCGTCGTCGATGGGGAGAAATAATCAATAATAGATGGCCCGCCAACGTTCAATTATTTGGTGGTCTTTTAGCCCGTGCATATGGAACCAACCCATTTATCATCCCAGCCCAGGTGGCTAGCTTCGTACTGATCGATGGGTTGTATGGTTTTTGGGCTATCATGAAGCCCAGTAAGTATGGCCGACGTTTGTTAACTAGAACCGACGGAAACTTTTTACCTACGGATGAAAATTGCAACTGACGTTGAAAACGCTTGTTTTTACCGTCGGTGCGTTCTTCTAACCGAGGGCAGCAGTCCTAGTTTTTTTTCCTGTCGGTTGAGTTTGTGGACTTGAAATAGTGCCGTCGGTTTCTAACAAATAGCGTCAGTATAATATTTTATACCCTCGGTTCATCGATTCCGTCGGAGAAAAAAACATTTAGCCGTCCGTACAAACGCAAAATGGAGTAGTGATCGCCTATGACGACTCGGAGTCGGCAGGGAGAGTCCGAGGCGGCGAAGGGATCGACTTGCGGGATTTAATCGACGCCCTGGCCGGCTCTCCTTAGATCGAAACAACGCACTGTCGTGGCAACCTCGCAATCCCCCAAATGTTGTGCTGCGCCGGGGCTCATGTGAGCCCCGATAAACGCCGCCGCCATTGACATGTGGGCCCGACGGCGGTGCCGCCGCCGTTGCTGGCTTAGGGTCTCGGGGTTGGGGGTTGCGGCGGTTCCGGCGGCTTTAGAAGGGGTCTGGGGTGGCCGCCGGCCCGGCGGAGCTGACGGGCGGCGGGCGGAGGGGCCGGCGGCGAGGGCGCCGCCGGCCGAGGCGGTGGGAGACGGCGGTCGGGCGGCGGTCGCGGGGGCTCTGCGGGAGGTCGATTAGCGGCGGCGGCGGCGGCGCTGGCGGCGGGGGCGGCGTAGAGGCTCACAGGAGCCGGGACTCACAACATCCGGGTTACTCGCAATCCAGAGAAAGATTAGGGTTCAAGAAGAGACGAGAGGGAGTGCTCTAGGGAGAGAGCGGCCATGGCGGAAGCGGTGGCAGCTGGGAACAAGAAGGCGGCCGCGGAGGAGATCGAGGTCCAAGGCAAGCCTGCGGGAACCGTGAAGAAGACGAAGAAGGTGATGGTGCAGGTGGAGCAGGAGTACATCGACGCACTGCTGGCGAGCCCACCGCGCTTGACTCCTCGCCCCCCGATCGTCTTCCAGCATCCGGCCGAGTCCTAGGAGGAACTGGAATTTCGTGAGGCTCTTCTCGAACTTGAAGCTTCATTGAAGGACGCGAAGGACGAGTATGACAAGGACATGGCCATCCTCGAGGAGTACCATATATGAAGTGGTGCGCTTACGAGGAGATCGAGGTCGATGACTGCGACGAGGTGGTCATGAACGAGGGAAATTAGGCGGTGAAGGGGATCGATGGTGGAGAGAAAATAGGAACCACTAGTTTATTTATGTTTTGTCTGCTGTGTCGTCGTCGTCTCCTCAACAAACTCATCTTTGATCTTCGTAGCTTAAGCTTATTGTGTGACAGCATATTATGCCTTGGCAATCTGATGTTACAGGAATGCTACTATAATATTACAGTACAAACTCCTCGTATTTGGAGTGTTAAGTTATTGAATTATTAGCTCAAGTACTGAAGCTCCACTTCAAAATTGCTATTCAGACTGCAAAGTAGTTATGTTGAGGATGTATCCAGATGGTCAAACGATGCACACAAGCGCATGTTACTCAGGAATTCTGGGAACGATCATCTGGCATCCTGGGGGAAACAATTTGCTAACGGCAGATGGTATCAGCAAGTTGGCTTTAATCAACTCAAGGTTAAAGAATATGCTGCGAGTGAAGCTGAGCGATAGCATACCTCATCCACGAATAATCTATTTTCTTGGCAACTCATAGAACTGGAGCAGGGGCACAGTCAACGCATCTCAGAGTAGTCTCAGGCAAAAACAACCTGGAATCTTGCATTGCATGAATATTACAAAGAACAGGGGACAAAATCTTGCAATGCCCTTCACACCCTGGAATCTGAGAGATAGAGAGTGAAAACAGCAGGGGGCAGAAGAGAGGGCACACAAGTCCAGGGGGCCGGGGGCCTTGCTTGCCACAGGATGGAAGGGTTGCATGTGACTGTGAGCATGCATCATTCTCAACAGCAACAGGTACAAGTGAAGTGCTACAAGCGAAGTACTACCTTAGCGGCTCCAAAATGATAATGCGGATTCCACAGAACCAGATATATGACGACGATGTTTAATTTCACCGTCTGCAACTGCTTCAGCATGCGTTTTTCTGATCTCCCTGTCGGTACGGTACAAGTGAAGTACTACATTAGGGTTTGCTTAAGTCAGCATAGCATGGTTCCCAAGCATGCACGAAATATCAGGTTCAAAATTCAAATAGACCTGGATCAGTCTGAATTGGGCTAAAATCCGAAATTCAAATGGCCCTTTTGACATAAAACTAAATTGGGCTAAAATCAAAATTTCCGGTCGGGCTTGGGCCAAAACTAGGCCCGGTCCGGCACTAGGCCTCATCGGCTCATCCCCTCTCACACAGACGACCTCTCTGACGTACGAATAGCCTCCGGGGCCTCCTTCCGCCGGTCGGAACACACCAGCTCTACGTGCTACCTCGAAGGCCCTCGCGACCTCCGGCGTTGCCACTCCGGCACTCCCTGTCCCTGGTGGTGCCGGGTTGGTGCCGAACTGGAGATCCATCTGGACTTGGAATTGATTCCTTTTTTTCCTGGTAAACCCTAAGTCCGCCGCTGTTCTTGCTTTCGATGTAGTTATTTGAAGCAGATGCTAAGATTAGGGTTTAAGTTGCGGTAATTTGCGGTGCGAATTTGTAACCTGTAGTGCTTCTAGGCCTGTAGCCTATGCGAGTGCGGTTTCTACTCAGTGAGTGCACTGTGATAGGATGCAGCACCTGACAAATTCATGAATGAGGTGGTTTAGGCATGAACTGAATCTTCCTTCGAATGTGTGCGGACTAGTGGAACCATGGTCTGCGTTTGATTTTAGAGCTGAACAGTGTGAATTCTTAACCTCGTTATGTCCTGATGTTGCTATGCGGATTGCCGTGTATTGCAGATTGTTTGATCAAACGCCAGAAGACCAGAACTTCAGCTAGGCACCCATAACATTTACCTGTTGCTTAATCATGGACAACTCTCAGAATCAACCATTACCACCTGGTGTTGGAACATGGCCACAGGCACCTCCCAGTCACCCACCACAGTTCCAATCTGATCCCCACCATCCTCCATTTGACACTAGAGCTGACAATGCTAGCGCCAACATTAGTGATAGTGCAGCAAACATTGAGTCAGCTGTCCAAGAGGCTGTTTTTAACGCACAGGTATGCATATCCCCCAGATTATATTCCGAGAGTTGCAGTTATGTTTCTGTTTTATTGATTGCTGGTACTTGTTTCTTACAACTAGGACGTTGAGACCCAGCAAGTCATACAAAATCAAAGGTGTGTTTTGTCCCTTTTCATTCCGTACTAGTTATTGGCAGCTGCTTGATGTTTCTGTTACACTTTTTCCCATCAGGTATGCAAACACAACAAGTGAACCTACAGCATATGGGGAAGACTTACTTTCGAACCGCCGTGACCCTAATGCATTGAAGGTGTTTGATCTTGATCGCTGATCTTTTTCTTCTTTATGGGTTTTGGGTTTTCCACGTCATGTGTTTTCTGTGTGATTTTGATTAGTTAAGTCATTTCTTATTCTTGGTGTTTTAGGAACACTTACTAAAGATGACAGCTGACCATCGCGCAGAGATGGCAAACAAAAGGGGGAAGCCACTTCATCCAAACAATGGTCATTGTCTTTCCATGATGATGCTGTATTTACTTGTTTTCAATTCGTTCCTCCATTTTCAACTGCCTACTTCTACAGTGGATAAGAAACTATTATGATTGGGAGTTCGAATCCTTTCTGAGTCATGAAGATTAGTAATTCTGTCTCACGACTTATGAATCTTTCTACTAAGTACTAACAGCAGTCATTTTGGCTATTGTTTCATCATGTAGTTATGAAGCAGCTGGTTACTTGCTAATTTTTTTATTAGTATATAGTGATGCATCTCTTTCCCAAATCTGATGGTTGACCATGCTTACAGGCAATGCTGAAATTGGCAATGGCTATGGTGTACCAGGAGGGGGTGCTTATTATGCTGCGAACTTGCCAAGTGCTCAAATGAGTATGCCACATCTTAAGTCACTTGCTGGTTCCAGTATTATAAATGAGAGCTAACTATTATCCTTTTCTTCAGATAAGCCTGCAGATGAATCTGATAAAGCAAAATGTACAAATGATCTCCCTGATTTTTTGAAGCAGAGATTAAGAGCAAGGGGAATTCTCAAAGATGGGACAACAAATAAGAATAGCATGAGTGCACAGAATGTAAGTTACTAATTCCTTGGAAAATTAAAGTGGGAAGGTGTAAAATAAATACTGCTAGTTGGGAGAACCTTGATCTAGTGCCAGCACAATATTATATCAGCGGTAGTCATGGGCCATTTGTTATAATATTGGATCATTGATCATCAGGTTGCGGAGCTAGAGCTTATACACGTTATTTATGGAGATGCATTATGTAGCATATGAACTTGAAAGCATCGTATTTAATTAAAAGTCCACTTATGCTATTTAATTCCAGAAGAACAATGGAAAATTTGATGATACTTTCTGAGGATATTTATTGATACCGAAAGGTTGGAACTTTAGTCTAAGCTTGCACATCTGATAGTCTTGATGTGCAATTGATATTTTATCTAGCACATTTTTGTATTACTTAATGCGTCTTTTGTTTCGTGCCACTGAATTACAGGTGGATTCTCAAGAAAGCCAGAACAAATCTGCGCAAGAGTTGCCTCCTGGTTGGGTGAGTTTGTGCCCAACTATTTTTTTATGGGTTATTTTTCTGCTTTGTTCATGTTGTTATCAAACTGAAAAGTTTAGCCAATATATGTTTTCTTGCTCAATTCAAAGTGCGCCAGTACAAGGGGTACCATTAACTGATTCAACTTTCTATTTGTTTCCACTGCTGTTTGTAGAATAAGAGGATAATAGTTACTACCTTTATTCCATCCTAGAGTGTTTGCAGCCATCCTTTACATATTTGACCACAATGTGCCATGTTATAATGATATTAATAGATTTCTCACCAAAAATACTTCCACTTCATTATCTTTTAATAATTTTTGTCAACTTATAATTGGAGAAAGCAATTTTCAAGGTGTGCTCTGGAGACTGTTTTATGTCCAAAAGGATAGGTAATAGAGAAGGGATGTAGTATAGCTGCATAGGATATTCCGCATTATGGCTAACTTGCTTGGCTTCAGGTTGAAGCAAAGGACCCGACCACTGGCGCTCCTTATTTCTACAACCAAAGCACTGGAGTCAGTCAATGGACTCGTCCCGGTGGTGCTGTGAATACCATGCAACATCAAGTTCCTCCATCCTTGCCAGAGAATTGGGAGGAGGCAATCGACAAATCAACAGGTATAGGAGCAAAAAATTCTAATTTATCATAAACTTTATGGCCTATATGCATTTTTATAGCCCTAAAGGTTCCAAAAGAATTTGAAATGTTCAGATGCAAGACCAGAAACATGCCATGCGTTATTAAGCTATAAATAGGAGGTTAGCTTGGACAAACTATCCTTTAAAACATTCAATAAAAACTTGAGACCCATTCGTGACCCAAATTATGCCTTTTTCTCTTGCTTCCTGGGAATGTGCATGTGTGGTATTATCATCCTCAGTTTAATGTGATATGTGCATTATTTTAGGCCACAAATACTATTATAATACAAAGACACAGGCCACACAGTGGGAGCCTCCTACTTCTGTGAATGCCATTGCTACACCTCCTGCTCCCGCCAACACTGCAGTAGAGCCGGTCGCTCAAACTGCAGATATTTGGAACTCTCAAATGCAGAGGTGTTCGGGCTGTGGTGGATGGGGAATTGGTCTTGTCCAGCCTTGGGGGTACTGCAATCACTGCACAAGGTATTCTGTTTAATCTCACCCTTTAAAGTAGATCAAATGTTTTGTTGTAAAGCTTGATCTATAATTTATCTTTATCATATAGATGGCATGATTTTGTACGAAACTACACTTTTGAATGGATCTCTGTGATCTAAGCTATATTCATGATATTGCACATTGACCAATGTGCTACCAATCTTGCAGTTTTGTCTTTTATGTTATGAACTGCTATTAACACCAAACCCAATGTATAAACATTAGCTAAATATTTGCTTGTAAATACTTATGGCAGGGTTCAAAATCTTCCTTTTCAACAGTATTCATCTTACCCAAATAACACGATGCCCTCCGGTGGTAACAATGCTCCCAAAACTCAGGGGAGTGCTGGAGCTAAGGACAGGTATAATGATATATACAATTTGCTAGTTAAAGGGTTCACTGAATGGCCTTGCTTCTTCCATATGATCATACAGTCTATATGGTACTTTATGTCTGCCTGTCACCTACTTTAAGAGACGTTTGTTTCACTTACATGCAGATCAAGCTCAAAACCACCCTTTGGGAAACCGAACAGAAAAGATCAGCGTAAAAGAAATCGCCCCGAGGATGATGAGCTTGACCCTATGGACCCAAGTTCTTACTCAGATGCTCCACGGGGTGGCTGGTACATGACATTTCTCTTCCTTGTCAATTATTGTTCAGTTGATTTTCTCGAGCTTCGTGGCGTCTGCCGTTAAGATATTCTTATTTTAGCTTTGTGCAACCAAGGAATAATGTATGCAACAAATTATCTGCCTCTGAACTAAAAGCGGTGTGCTCTTGCTTTTGCAGGGTTGTTGGTTTGAAGGGTGTACAACCACGAGCAGCGGATACTACTGCAGCTGTATGTTCTTTTAATTTGCAAAATTTTGTCTGGGCCTAGTTTATTTGGACTTTGCTCTGTCATGAAGTTGTTTTTACTCTGCAATTCACTCAGATATGCTAGGGGGACTCTGCAATTCACTCAGTTTATGTGGAAGTCAATTGGCTCATTAATAATGGGATTGCCATATAAACCTGCAATATCTTATTTGTTATCCATAGACACCAAACTATTAAAAAACCTCGGCTATAGTAGGAGACTCCCTTGGGCTTGTTTAAGAAGGTGTTGTGCTTCAAACCTGTGTCGGGATGGGACTTTCTACTCCCGGTGTTCATTCCTCTAACCAGTCCACCACGGGAAGCTTGGCTAGACACCAAACTCTTATTAGTTTTATACTGAGAAGCATGATGCCTCATTTTTTATATTTAATTTGCAGGGACCTTTGTTCCAACAAAGACCGTATCCCTCACCTGGTGCTGTTTTGAGGAAAAATGCAGAAGTTGCAACCCATGGCAAGAAACGTGGTATGGCTCCTATAACAAAAAGAGGAGATGGCAGCGATGGACTTGGGGAGGCTGATTAGTCTTTTGATGAACTGAAATTCTTGTGCAATCATACTATTTTCTGTGATTTCGTTTCTGGAGCTGCTGAACCATAAATATGGGGTTGGAGAAAATCAGAGAATTACAGGCAGCCAACTTTCAGGACGAGACTCAGTACAGTTCACCAGGTTTCGCAGCTAGATTATAGCAAACTCACTGAGCTTAAGAGGCTAGAGACCCACTGACTGCGCTCTTGGTGTAAAGTTTGTAAACATTGTTTGGAATTGGTAATTGTAAGTGGAAAGGCTGGGACATCGATTCGTAGTTGTTTACGTATTGCTCATACAAGGAATCAAATTTTCTGGAGAGACGGAAAATCATTTTGGATTGAGTTGAGTTTAATCTGCGATGTCCCAAGCCAAAAACATCGGTCACCTGACCATTTCACATCTCGTTCTTTCAATCTCACTGTTAATTTTCTAATGATCATAATTGGCAAATCTGCTCTAACTGATCATGCAAAAATCCCCGCTGCAAAAAAACTCAAATGTAACTAAAAGACAAACGCGAAATGTAACAAGAATATAAAGTGCATCAAATTAAAAAATATTTGTTTTTCAAAAGAGAGATTGAAGAGTTCCTACCTCTGCAGCTGCATGCAACCAAAATAAAATGCTCGTTGCCACATAAGAAAAGAAGATGCTAAGCAATGAATGTTAGACTCATTATACTATGTGTTGACACAAAAATCGGAACTTGACAGATGCGCGAACACACGAGCGAAGGCGTGGCCTTGAAAACTGGGGCGTGCCAGTCAATCTGACCTATTGATTGACAAGGATGAAAATCGATATTAGGAAACTGCTAAGAAGCCGATTCCGCCGTCAGTTTGATCAGATATGATAAGACCGATTCCGATACGCAGAGAAACAGCTAGAAAGCCGATTCTGATACTCAAACAGCAATGAGCCGATTGAGAGCTAAGCAATAAAAACAACTATAAAAGCGATCTGATAGAGCTTAAGATAACAACACTTAGAACAAGTTAAAGAGCTATTAGATGCAATACAGAGCCGATTAGATCGAGTTCTAAGCTGGATAAGGGGTGATAAAAACTAAAAATAACAAGAAACTTGTAGATCTAGCTGATATCGATAACTGTTGAATAAATCTAAACGAAGCAACAGCGATGCGCCCGGATGCTAAAGCTTAGATGTTACTCGGTAAGGGTGGAACTTACAAGCAAGCTTTTGGGAGTCGTAACCGCCTCAGCTTGCTCACAAGAACCTGAATCCACGCACGAGCTTTGGGAGTCGTAACCGCCGCAACTCGCAAGAGAACCCAAAAAAGAAAAAAGCTTTGGCGAAGTCGCCGACTTGAAAGTAAAGTGGAGTTTTGTTGATTGAATGTGTATTATTCTTCTCACGAACCTCAGGGCTTATATTTATACCCTGGAATTACAAACTCCTAGCCGAGTACGACATAGCTAAACTTGACGCGAAAGAAAAGAACTTCCTAAAGAATACGAGCTACAGACTACTATCTAAAAGATACAAAGCGGCCAAATTTGGCCCAGTTAAGCTCACGGAACAAATATTCGAGTCGGACATCGCCTGCCTTTGTACACTCCGATTCTGACTCTTGCTCATAAGGCCTCCGATTCCGATTCAGAGACTTCCTCCTTCCCTCTTGACGCCGATTCAAGACATGTCAAAAAACGGTGTCAACACTATGCTAATCTATATCCATGTAATTAGGTTTCAATCTATGCTCGTATGCAACTATTTATTGTGTTCCTCCGGTTCTTAAACTCCTTGATTTTGTTTGAAAGCTCCTTGCTGTTTCCGGCACTTCGTATCATTTGTCGATTTCCTTCTATAAACTTTCCCTAAACACAATAGATTGAGACAAAATCCATAGACGAACATATTACATTCCGAATTAAATTCAGGTTCTTAGACACTATAATGCATGATTTTTTAACAGAAGTTCCATGAATGATATAGGCTAATGTGATATTACAAATAGCCCCATCACCTTGTAAACATGTTTTAAGTGGAGACATGAGTGAAGATAATTGTAAAAATTTCAAATGAGTGCATTGTTATAAAGAGTTCATGCTTATATACTATTTAAAATGCACAATAAACTGTTTCGTGCTTCGCGTGCAAAAATTATCATAAATGAGTGAAAAAATAAAAATAGGGCAATAAACAGCGCTAGACTTCCCTTGAGAAACAAAACAACCCAAGTGGAGTAGAACCAGGGGAAGAAAAGAAACAAAAAAAAAAAAAAGAGAGGAAAACTAGACCCTCTCCTCCCTCGCTAATCCCGATCCCGATCTCCCCGCAAACCCACCTCACCGGCTCTCCCCCACTCGTCGATCCAGATCTCCTCCACCTCTCCACTTCCCCCACTCCGACCGGGCGCCTGCGCCGTCGCCGGCGGCGTCCGTGCACCCCCCCCCCCCCCCCCCCTTCTGCCCGTCCGGGAGCGGGCGTCGGCAATGGAGCAGCTGCGGACGATTGGGCGGGAGCTGGCGATGGGGTCGCAGGGCGGGTGGGGGCAGTCCAAGGAGTTCCTCGACCTCGTCAAGTCCATTGGCGAGGCGCGCTCCAAGGCGGAGGAGGACCGCATCATCGCGCGCGAGCTCGAGCACCTCAAGCGCCGCCTCGCCGACCCCGACGTGCCCCGCCGCAAGATGAAGGAGCTTCTCCTCCGCCTCGTCTACGCCGAGATGCTCGGCCATGATGCCTCCTTCGGCCACATCCACGCCGTCAAGATGACCCACGACGAGTCGCTCCCGCTCAAGCGGACCGGGTACCTCGCCGTCGCGCTCTTCCTCGACGAGCGGCACGACCTCGTCATCCTCGTGGTCAACACCATCCAGAAGGACCTCAGGTCCGACAACTACCTCGTCGTCTGCGCCGCGCTCACCGCCGCATGCCGCCTCATTGGCGAGGAGGCTATCCCAGCCGTGCTGCCACAAGTTGCAGAGCTGCTTGCGCACCCTAAGGAGGCCGTGCGGAAGAAGGCCGTCATGGCGCTGCACCGGTTCTACCAGCGATCCCCCTCCTCCGTTTCCCACCTTGTATCCAACTTCCGCAAGGTTCGAAATTTTCCCCATTATTCATTTGTTTTGACAAAATGCATGTTTTTCTTATAATTGATACCATAGCAGAATAGCTCGTGATGGTCATGCATTAACTCCATAGTTACAACTGTCTCAATCTACTGCCAATTCTGTTTAAGGTGGCTGTTCCATTTGCATCCACAAATGCATCTGTATGCTAAATTGAAGTAACTAGCTGTTGTATGCAATCACGTTTTGTTGGCCTGAAACATGTGACTTCATATCTTTTGCATGCCCTGGAACTTGTGGCTACGCCATTTCAGATATTTTCGGCTTTTAGCTAGTCATGAGTTGCAACCAAATATCATGGGCTTCCAAAGATGTTTTCTTTTCATGTGCACATGTTTACTTTCCTTCTTACAAAAATGTAAGATAGAGTAACCTTTCTTATCCTTAACTGCGGCACAGAGGACTGTGCGAGGTTCTGAATAGTGGTGCATCTTACTGTGCAGAGGCTCTGTGACAATGATCCTGGAGTGATGGGTGCAACCCTATGCCCCCTCTACGACCTGATTTTGGAGGAACCAAATTCATACAAGGATTTGGTTGTTAGTTTTGTTAACATCCTCAAACAAGTTGCGGAGAGGAGGCTTCCGACTTCCTATGATTATCACCAAATGCCTGCACCGTTTATTCAGGTACATGGAGCTAATTTGAACATTATTTGATTTGCACTGCGAGCTATTTTTCTTCTAGCAGTTTCGAGTCTTTTAGTTGGCATCATTCTATTTCTCTTAGATTTGCCTGCTGTTATCTGCAGATAAAACTATTGAAGATACTTGCTGTGCTGGGTAGCGGTGATAAACAAGCAAGTGGACATATGTATACAGTATTGGGTGACATATTCAGGAAGGGTGACACTGCGAGCAACATTGGGAATGCCATACTGTACGAATGCATATGCTGTATTTCATCCATTTTCCCAAACCCTAAGATGCTAGAGGCTGCAGCTGAAACAACATCAAAGTTTCTGAAGGTTTGCACATAATCTTGAGTATTGGAAAAATAAAATGGCATTCTTTGGAAGCTAACCAACTTGATCTTCCTTTGAATTCAGAGTGATAGCCATAATCTTAAGTACATGGGCATTGATGCTCTTGGCCGGCTAATAAAAATAAATCCAGACATTGCGGAAGAGCACCAATTGGCTGTTATCGACTGTTTAGAGGTGAGGGATACGGCAGACATTGAATCTCCTTTGTGTTACTGACATCCTGTTCCTCGCTCCAAGAGAATGAAACTACTTTTATTGTAATCATGTTCTAGTTACAGAACTTAATGCAAGGAATGTTTCTAGTTTTTTATTGCTTATGGTTATTATTTCCAGCATCAGTTGATACATTTCTTTGTGTCAGCAGTTTAGCATTTTAAATTTGCTTTCTCAGTAGCACTCTAGTTTCTCACTCACTGGTTTTGTGAATAGGACCCTGATGACACTTTGAAGCGCAAGACTTTTGAGCTTCTTTATAAGATGACGAAGTCAACAAATGTCGAAGTGATTGTTGATAGAATGATTGAGTACATGATCAGCATAACTGACCATCATTACAAGACAGAAATCGCATCACGTTGCGTTGAACTTGCAGAGCAATTTGCACCTAGCAACCAGTGGTTCATCCAGGTAATTACTTGGGTATTGACATAAATGTTGTGAAGTATCTGCAGTTGATTCTTAACAGAAGAACCTTTCTTTTCTATTTTCTTACAGACCATGAATAAAGTCTTTGAGCATGCTGGAGATCTTGTCAACATAAGGGTGGCACATAATTTGATGCGGCTTATTGCTGAAGGCTTTGGTGAGGAGGATGAAGGTGCTGACAGTCAACTAAGATCATCAGCTGTATGTACTCTGAGCTCCAAAATTTTGTTATGCCCGACATGATTACTGTGGATAAATACATTTGAAACACATCAATTGCAATCTTTATCGTTGTCAATTTATCTTGAAATCACAAAAGTAAAAAATGAAAGCTTAAGGGCTAAGTTGTGCCTTGATTATCTTGCCAAGTTCACTTTAGTTGACCATACAGAGATGGGCAAGTGAAAACCCTTGTCCTCACATTTTAAAAGCACATAGCTCTTGGTTTCTATTCTGACCGTCGAGGAAATATTCCAGATTATATTTAATGCTTCAGTTCCAGCTATGTTGTGAACAGCTTTGGCAATTGTTCGTCTTTTTCTGATGGCATGTTGCTTGTTCTGCCAGTGACAATTTTGTGTTTCGCTTAAACAGGTAGATTCCTATCTCCGCATTGTGGGAGAGCCAAAGCTTCCCTCCTCATTTCTGCAGGTAGTTATTTTCCATTTCCCTTTTTATTCCAAATTATAGTTTTTGGTATAGTTTACATTGATTTGTTTTACTTTCAGATAATATGCTGGGTTTTGGGAGAATATGGAACGGCAGATGGGAAGTATTCAGCTTCTTATATTATTGGGAAGTTATGCGATGTGGCAGAGGCCCACCTTACGGATGACACCGTCAAGGTATGTTCTTTTATCTTAGTTCATGTTCCATCGATCATTTTGCCTTGGCCTCTTTATGTCATGATGCTTTATGCTGAAAATGACACTTGGGCTCGACTGGATAATCTGAAATAGTTGGGCTTGATTTGATAATCTCAAACTGTCCCTGAGATGATTATTTTTGTTATAGTACCATATTTCTTTTCTGGAATTTAAAGAGTACTACACATGGGACATTATTGTTAAAAAAAAAATCTGAAACTCGGTATGCAATTCGATGTATTGACCAATTCTTTTAGCAGAACTGTGGACTTCGATCAGTTGCCAAGTTGAAAGTTGAAACTTTATCCCAAATTAACATATACACTTTTTTTTCTACATTCAAACATATATTGATGTAAACTGACCACGCTGTGCATGGTTGAAAGTTTTTCCTCCACATGTCCAAAATCATCTAATGTCTTTGTATCAAAGAAGCAGAAACATTTTATAGCATTAATTTGATGCCAGGTATTACTGATTGGTTCTGAAAATTTATCATTTATAAGCGCATATATTCTGTTGCTGATATGTCTTTTTGTATGCTATAATTGACGTATGGTTTTTTTATTTATTTGGTTTTGCATATTTAAGGCATATGCCATCTCGGCGATTTTGAAGATATTTGCATTTGAAATTGCTCTCGGAAGGAAGATTGATATGCTGCCTGAGGTAATTAAAAATATGCAACTTCTGTTTGGACAGTCTGATTTCGTCACGATCCATATCAATTCAGTAGCAGCTTTAGTCTGTTTGAATCCATGCAATTTTATAATGTTTTCACATGAACAGAAAGAGGTTCATGTTTTTCATGAAATTAAAATACCTACAAGATGGATTATTGAAAATCGTGCCGAGTTCGGATCACATAGATATAGATGTAGACATAGATATGCATCTCGCTGTTCTAATCTCCTGCCTGATTCATACTTTAGCAAGGGCTTACATTACACCTATCTTGCGTTGCAAAGCTGTAGCACTGCCGACTAAATAAAGCTCATGTGTATTCGACCTCATATTTATATATATCATGTGATGCCTGCATTGCATATAATTTCATAACAATGTTTTGCATAATTATTTTATTATCATGACATTCGCTGTCAACGAACCAAGAACATTGTTTGATCAGTTATATGATTTGACCAAAGCTGATATGAACCAAAGAATATTTATATGATAGGAATCAAGTAAAGAATCATTTATTTGGTTTCCACTTCAAATATTTATGGATCTTCCCTCTTCTTGCAGTGCCAAACATTGGTAGATGAGTTGTCAGCTTCACATTCAACAGACTTGCAGCAACGGGCATATGAACTACAGGCTTTACTAGGCTTGGACAAACATGCTGTTGAAAGTGTTATGCCCGCAGATGCAAGCTGTGAAGATATTGAGGTACTGTTATGCCCACAGATCCTTTGAAATTAGCTTGGTCCTTCTATTATCTTTTCTCTTATTTTAAGATATGAATGTTTGGGCATATCTTTCCTGTTCCCTGCAGGCATTAGAATATGCCATGAATAGGATTTCTTATGTATGCATTGTTCACAGTTTCACATGTGTGAACATGGCTAAGCACATGACTATATATCGTTCATTAGTTTGGTTGCTTAGGGGATATATCTTTTAGTTGTAGAGATAAGTAGTTTAGTTGGACTGTATATCTTTATGTTGTTTGAATAGGTTATGTCTAAATCCAATATGTTACAAACATCCCCTTTTCAGTTAATGAAGCAAAAAGGAAACTACCTTTTATGGCTCAGCATTCTATACCCTTTGATGGTCCCATCTTTCTCCTAAGATGCCTCCCTTAATCTGTTGTCGCACTTGATCTAATAAAAAAAATGTTGTCGCACTTTCTCTTTTAATTCTTTGCGGCTGTTTGGATAGGACTGGTGGGTTCAATCCTAATCCTTCAAATTTTACCTAGCCCATATTCAAGTTCTCTATCTTTTCCCCACCGTATACCCCAATCCCTATTGTATGTTGGTATCCCTAGATCCTTTAACAGCAGTAGAATTCTGAGATTCCAAGTGTGGTTCTTGTCTGTTTTTCTGCACATGGATCTGCCCTTATTTTTTCAAGGAAGAATGTAACAGTTCTGTAAATAATTATTTGTATTGCAGGTGGACAGAAATCTCTCATTTCTAAACAGTTATGTGCAGCAAGCCTTGGAAAATGGTGCGGCCCCTTACATTCCGGAGAGCGAACGCTCAGGTGTGATAAGTGTTGGCAGCTACAGGAGCCAAGAACAACAGGAAGCATCTGCCCATACTCTTAGATTTGAGGCCTATGAGATGCCTAAACCTTCACTGGCACTAGCAACCTCACAACCCAACATGTCTATGCCACCTACGGACTTGGTTCCAGTTCCAGAACCTGGTTACTATAAGGAAGACCACCAAACATCAAGGTCCCAAACATCAGGTGATGCGATTTCTGGCGAGTTTGGTGTCAAACTTCGTCTTGATGGGGTTCAGAAGAAATGGGGAAGGCCAACCTATTCCTCTTCTACACCTTCAAGCTCAGTGTCTAGCCAACAAGCAACCAACGGGGGCTCTCATTCTGATGGGGGAGGCTCAACCAGTTCGCAGGTGCGGGAGTCCTCGTATGGTTCAAAGAGACAGCAGAACACAGAAATTTCAGCCGAAAAGCAACGGCTTGCTGCTTCACTTTTTGGTTCAGCAGCTGCTAAAGCTGATAGGAAAGCACAATCTTCTCGAAAGACAGCAAAGGAGCCTTCAATGGAGAAAGCAACTGCGAGTAGTGCAGCACCCCAGCCCATTAAAGAGCAAGTAATTCCCGCTACCCCACCACCTGATCTGCTGGATCTGGGTGATGAGCCAGTCTCATCAAATCCTCCATCAGCTGACCCTTTCTCACAGCTAGAGGGGCTTCTTGGACCAGCATCAGCCACTCCGGTGGTTTCTGGAACTCCAGCAACCAGCAGTTCCAAAGCACCAGATCTTATGTCTATCTTCTCAGATGATGTGCCAACTGGAGCGACCAGTGGATCCACTGATCCCACTCTAGGTGATGTTAATTTGATGAACTCCCACAAAGGAGCAGCTGCAAAGAAGGGTCCTAGCCTTCAAGATGCCTTGCAAAAGGATGCAACTGCACGGCAAGTAGGCGTGACACCAACAGGGAACAATCCCAATCTTTTCAAGGACTTGCTAGGCTAGAGGTTACACCAGATGCTCTGTATGGTCTCTTTGGGTAAATGGGGTTCATCTCCAACATGGTCCAATCACTGAAACAGCCATGACCGGTCTCGCTGTTTGATCAGCATATGACAAGGGTTACAAGGGGTATATTTGTTTCGAGTCACAAGACACGACCTTTCCCCTTTCAATTGGGAGGGGGATGTGCTGTTGAGATTTGTGGATGGTTGCGGGTATTTTCTTTTTTCTTTTTCCCTCGCTTTTCACATGGTAATTTTCTGCCAGAGACTAGTTGTACATGATGTGTAATTTGTACATGAGACCGTGGCCCAGAAGTTTTTGTTCAGCTGAGAGGGCCTGTCAGGTGTCAGCCTGTGCGTCTGAGTTCTCCATTGGATATACAGTATAGTAGCTGGGCACATGAAAAGTAGAATACTCGTCATTTTCTGTGGAACTGGGTGGAATAAAATGAGTAAGGTTGTTGGTCACGTCGGTGTTGTTTCAGCTGATGATGAGAGGCCTTTGCCGTATTTTCTTTAGCAAATGAAAAGTATTTGCCATGGTGTATTCTTTTCAAATTCATTCAAACCTGTTTGCTGCGATGAAGTAGGGCCATGGTCCATGTGATATTCTTTTCAAATTCATTCAAACATGTTTGCCATGGAGTGTCTATTTATCCGTAAAAGAGGGATTCTTTTCGCAAGTCAGATAAACTGGATACATACATAAGCTGTTGGTGTAGCACAGTGAAGGACGATTGCTGGATGCCTGGGTGCATTCAGCTTGTGAGCCTTCTCTATGGCTGACCATACAATTGTTGGATACACTAATGTAGAATGAACAGCAACAGTGAGTGATCACTCCAAAACTAATAACGCATGCAAGTATGGTGACATGTATGTAACATTTGTATATATCGTCACTGATAGCATGCTGGCCACCAGTCTATGTCGCCATACCCAACTCCGGCTTACTACTCATCTCTATGACTATCCATCTGCTAGGCAACGACGCCAAGCGTCAAGTTGGCAATAGCTGTCTAGATCTAGGTGCGTGTGCATATATCAGAGAGCGCAGACTGACTCCAACAATGAAATGCAATTTTGAGAGGCAAAACCAGATTTGCCTCGCGTGTACAGTAATGCAACAGACATGCATTCCGTGACGTCTCCAACAGCAATAGCATTTCCCGCTCTCCTGATCATGCCACAGTTTTATTTCCCGCCAACACCCAGAACTGAAGAGGCACGACCCTCGCGATTTCGGCGGCTCGGCGACTGAGCAGCGTCGGTCCTCGCCGGCAGCGACGAAGCCGGCAACGGCCCCGGCACCGGCGCGCGCTGCCTTCCCTCGCCGGCAGCCGCCGCTGCAGTCCCCTGCCTCGATTGAAGTCATCCATGAGCAGCCCCTGGCTTCAACCACCGAAGACCTTCAAGAAACACGGGCTCGAGGCACAAAACAAGTGGTGCCGCATTGCTTGCTGCTCTGCTTCACCAGAGCTCATGGCGATGGCCAAATCGTAGATTTCTCGGCACAGGCTCGTGGTCCTTCCCGGCGCCAGGTAACACTTGTTCTTAGGATCCGGTCTGCAAATAATTTTCCTCATTTATATCGTTTTTGTCATTGGATATGTGGCTGTGGTTTTAGGGATGGCGATGAGGTATATTAAGCTTTCAAACTGTGGAACGGCTGCCAGTCAGGGGAGAGATGCTGATGATGTTGAAATAGCTGCAACGGTTTTGGTTGCTGGGACAAAACGTCGATGGGGAGGTTCAACACCGGGTCACAAGACATACAAGCGCGACCGTGAAGGTGCTAACAAAATATTGAATGCTCAATATTTTGTTGAACACCCCATTTACAACCCAGAACACTTCCGAAGGAGGTGTGTACACGAGCTGAAACATAATTTTTATTGTATTGTCATCCAAATATGCAGTAAATAATACAAATTGTGTGGTAGGTATCGAATGCGGGAGAGTCTGTTCCTTTGGATTGTCGATAAGGTTACTGAAGCGGACTTGAATATACTAATCTGAAAATAATATGTAATGCCAAATTTGATATAGACAGGATTCACAATTTTGCAATCTCTGCATACACGGATGCCATTCTACTTGTAGAAATAAAAACCTAATGAGTGATGAATAGGGGAAAACAAGAATCGACAACAAAGACTTCGCAAATCCATAGATCTACCCTGCCCAAAACCTACAGAAGCATAGAATGCGAACTGCATCGAATCCACCAAGAAGAAAGGGAGCTGCATGGAATCCACCAAGAAAAAGGGGAATAGGAACTACCTGCAGTTGCTCGCCCCGTACGCCGCCCACCTCGTGAACGCCGGCTCCGCCGCGGCCTCGTCCCTTCGTGCGTTGATGTGGGCACGCCGGCCTTGACGCTCCGCCGCACGCCCGCACCCCACGCGCCGCTGGATCGACGCGCCCGCTGCTCACCCTGCAAGGCCGTCGCCCTGTGCGCCGGCCGCCCCGCCTGTGAATCTACCTGCCTTCCGGCTTCTGGTCGTTGGCCTCGGAAGATTTGCCTTTGAGGAGAGAGGCGTTCTATTTTTGCATCTTCTCTCTCCTTCGATGCAAACTGCCTCCGCCTTTTGCATTCTCTGTTGGGAACGGTTTTGGTGCTGCACAGTGCCAACTCGTGAGCCATATTTTCTTTTCCCTCTGCTGTTGGAGTCAGTCTGATCATCAGCAACAACGTCATCAGCCAATATACGGTGCGTGCATGCTTACGTCGCACGTGACGAACAAGCAACAGTGTCGTGTAGCTTATGCTAATTATATGTTTGTATAAATCATATTCATATCGAATATGCGTGCCAGTGCCCTGATGTATTTCTTGTGTGGCCGGAGTCTCAATAAAGACGCCTGGTGGGCTGGTACGGTGCTTTCGGCTCTGTTGTGTTATGGCTTACGGCCGTATAGTAGGAGAGAACAGCACCGATTGGGCTAACAAAATTTGGATGACAACACGTGATCGGCTGAAGACGAGGTCATTGGTCGACTACACGTGACGAACGCCGCTCTGCTAACTCGGCATGGTTATCCGATCCTCTCACCTGCTATCGACCACGGCTGCAACAATTTGGCATGCCGCATATATGACATACCAGTAGCTAGGGCGCTAGGCTATTATGGGTGTCTCGATCTCCTAATTGGACTCGTATATGTCTTCATTTTTAGCTTGGGTACGCTTTAATTGGTGCTTTTCTTCATTCGAGCTCTTAATAAGAACGACTATAGTACTGCTAATTGTCACACACCTCTATATGCATATACAGATCTACCATGCATGCACATCAGTGTTGATTGCTTCACAATGGTCTAATAATAATGTTATGTGCTAGTGCGCTTATTTAACATTATAACTAAATCCATACATATATGTCACTGCCCCTTATCTAAAAATATGTCAGTGCCATACTGCCGGTTTGATATACCTAACCATCTTTCTTAAAAGATTGCTCATGCTCATGTTGAGAATGGTCGAATGAATATGATTTCCTTTGGTGTTATTATTACGTGTGGACCAAGGTATGATGTGTAGAAAGTTGGATAGATGCTGGTAGCGTCTGCCGCTGCACCCTTCTGCAGCAGGCTCAAGAAGAGTGGTCAATAATGGTAATAATATAATTTGTGTGCCAAAACAATGTTTGTTAATTTGAGTATAGTACTCCATGTTTGCATACCAGTACATACAAGTGCATGTAGTAAATTAAATTAAATTTGCATGCCTATTATCAGGAAGGTGCAGCTAGGGCAGGCACACCCATATATGCATCTGGTACTGTAGTCGTTCGTCAAGGGCTTCTCTCTCTAGCTAGTCAAAGGGCTCAAGGCTAGCTATGACGAAGCGCGAAATTGCCTGCAAAGTTCCCCTGTGCCGGCCGGCGTCCATACGCATGCCTCGACAAAATCTGCTTGCGTACGTGGACAGTGACAGTACGTAGCTGCTAGTTGCTACCTGGAGTAATGATCTAGGCCGTCGTTTCAGACCCAACGCTTGGAGATATACTGATTATTAGTTCTACTCCCGCGCGGATCCAATAAGATCAATCGTTAATCATGTGTGTGTATGTGCAGAGAGACAGGTACTACTCGAGTTTGAATTCTCAAAAAGAGAGAGAGAGAGAGAGAGAGAGAGAGAGAGACAGGTACTACTCCTGAATGAACATGTGGTTGAGGATACTTCTTTTCAATATATGGATCAGAGAGTGAAATTTAATTAAGTTGGACCATTTCTCAAGAGCAAAAAAAACAAATATATGCAGGGTGACGAGGTTGGGTGTAACGCACGCAGTGCTTGACGGATGTCTTCGGGAAAAATGTTTCATTTTTCTCTTGACTTGGGTAGACGTTGACTTGGAGCCCTACATATTAAGCAGTACAGTAGCCCCATGCTCAGTTGTTCAGTGCAATTTGCAAAGGCTACGCCGCTTACTGCATCATCCTATTGTCTGCCTCCTCGGCCTACGGGTACGAACGCGTGCATGCTGCCAAAGCCTCTTCTTTTCTTCCCTTTATTTTGCACTTTTTACTGTTCTAGATCTTGGGGTCTCCGAATATCTATCTATCTCCAGTTAGCTCTACCTGCTCACAAAGCAACCCATCCAATCAGTAGTGTTATCGATCTATATCAACAGATCCGAGGGTACTTAGTATCTCTTTGTGTGTGTGTGTGTGTATCATGCAGGGTTAAAAAGAGATACACGCGCACGATGTCATCATACGGGGGCAGATCAAACTTCGCCGGTGGGCAGAACAACGGCAACGACCACCAGCAGGACGTCTACGGCGGTGGCCAGCAGCAGTACGAAGCGACAGGCGGCAAGCAGAAGCGCGGGTCTTCGAGGCTGAAGAAGAGCAGCGGCGCCAAGAAAGACGCCGACGACGACTACCCAAAGTACGCCGCCGGCGCCAACGTCGACGAGGCCGACGACGACAATAACCGCTACAACAACAGGAACAGCAGCTACAACTACAACAACAGCAACGGCAGCGACGATTACAACAGCGGTGGCAACAACAACCACTATAACGGCGGCGGCGTGGTAATGGGTTCACCCTACTACGGCGGCGGCTACGGCAACAGCTCTCCCTACGGCGGCGGCTACGGCAACAGCTCTCCCTACGGCGGCGGCGGCTACGGCAACAGCTCTCCCTACGGCGGCGGCGGCGGCGGCGCCGGCTACGGAAACAGCGCTTCTTACGGCGGCGGCGGCGACGGGGGCTACGCACCGTACAACAACAACGCTCCCGCCGGGTACTGGACCCACCAGGACGGCACCAGGTCCCCCTTGTACATCAACACCAGGGAGGTGCACGTCTACGGCGCGCCGCCGGGGTACGATAATGATAACAACGACGACGACGACCGGAGGAGGAGAGGAGGCGGCGGCGGCGGGTTCTTCGGCCCGGCGTTCCATGCCGTCGGCAGCTTCTTCGACCGCAGGTTCGGCCTCAAGGACTGATCGAAGCGCATATACGCCATGCCGTGCACATGTTCATGCTTGCTCGCGTCAGCCACACAATATCTGCGTGGAATTTCACACCTTCGAGAGTGTTAAGCTACTTCTCCAACAAAAAACCGAAAAAAAAACTAAATGTTAAGCTAGCAAGAGCTCGCCGGAGCAGTTTATATATTGTGTCAAAGGGGTGCATCTTCGTGATCTGGTTTATACTGTAATTCCGAGTGCGCCGGCCAGTGTTTTCCTGTCCTTCATGCTGTGATTGATGTACTGCATGTCCACGGAATGCATGCGAATGGTTAATGTATATTATCGTGTGTTGGGTGATGATTTTGTACAAGTCATCAAGTATATATGATGTACTATGTTTTTTAGATGATGTATTTCTTTTCAGAACATCGATTGCTAAAGTCACCCGAAATGTCATTTTTGATTGTGAGATCTCTTATTAAGATGTTTTTATTGCAAAGGTCCAAGTAGCTGCTCCCACCCATAATAAGTACAATCCCAACATATGCAAATATACCTTCTAAGGCTTATACCCAAAAGTACCAGCCATATATGTTTCCGGAACAAAGAATGAGAACATGAAACGTGCATGGGATGATGCTACTTTGAGGAACTAGTAGGCACCAAGTGGGTGTACGACTCCCGTGTGTTATTACGGGAGATGAATTTGATTCAGGTGGGCTAAAAAAAAAACGACTCCCGTGTGTTACTACGGGAGATGGAACACGTACCATTTGTTTGGAACAATGTTTTCAGAATGAGGAGCGTGTTTGAAATTATTTGAGTTGATATCATCACTGGAATACGAAATCGCTATGAACCCATCTGTTTTCAATTAATATATATGGAATCACTATTTTTTAGATAATGGAATATGGAATCGCTATAGGCTAAGTCACCCAACATGCCGGATCAAGCTCTGTACATTACTTGGATTACGCATATTCATCATGTGTTTGTGGAAAAGGTGAATCGAGTAATTGGATGGTACTTTGCAACAAAATGTCATGTGTGGATAAGAAAGTTAAAAATTGACACTTAGGGCCCGTTTGTTTGGTAAGAATTTGAAAAAATTGGAATCTAATAATAAATTATACTATATAGCTTGGAATTTGACATTCCACAACTTTCCTAAACTCACAAATAAACCTATCCCAAATTCATAGGGTGTGAGATGAAAATGAATTCCATAGGCTGAGAGATAAAAAGATAGGCTTATTCATTGGGTGAGAGATAAAAAGATAGGATCACTCTATTATATTCATAGGGTGAGAGATAAAAAGACAGGCTTATTCATAGGGTGAGAGATATATATATACATATGAATTCTAATTTCTTCAAATTTCCACCAAACAAACAGGGCCTTTGGGGTTTGGTTTGCCGTCGTTACGTCATTAATACATCTCCCTTTCGATGTGATCCGACGGATGGGTTTAATTAGTTGGACTCCACGTCGATACACAATCATCTAGCTCGCGACCTGATGCATTGACTATCCTTTGCTTCGCTTTAACCTCAAAATGACGTGCTCCACGACGAGGATCGATTATATTGATCTACTACCTGCTATGAATATACTAGAAATGGTAACACATGGCTAAGAAGAAGGTGTTCATTGACCACTGTTAATAGCGCCTACCTACTTGTGTTAGTTCAGATACTACCACTTGTAATTTGTAAGGAAGGCCATCTTCAAAAGGAAAAAAAATGCCTACCTACTTCTGCTAAACAATCCTATCCATCCATCCATTCCAGCGAGGGAAAAGTTCGATTTTCAACCTTCAACTATGACAAAAGTCCGATTTTCAACCTACAACTACAAAACCGGGTAGAAAGGGTCATCCAACTGCCAAAACCGGACAAATTTGGCCCTTTGGATGGTTTCAAAGGTAGTTTTGCATTTTCTAATGTTGCAAACTTCGCAATCCACGAAGCCTCAAGCTCAAGAAGTCCTTACATTCGCAGTGAAGGCCCAATAAAACGGAGGCTGCGGTAACTGGGCCCTTACATAGCAGCCGGCCCAGGAGCCCATAGAAGCAATCCCAACTGATGAATACGTACGGACGTCAGTGCGAAGTCCGAAAGAACTACACGAGGAAAAAGATTCTAGCGACTCGGCAGTAAGCGCCATGGGGAAGAAGCGGCAGCTGATCTGCCTCGCCGCCGTCGCCGCCGCCGCGGCCATCCTCCTGACGGGTAACGAAGGATCTTCATCTCCTATCTCGACCGTCCTGTCTGAACCTTTCGCGGCGCTGCGATTTGTTCATTCTGGTCTGACCTTTGACGTGATTTGCTCCTCCTTGCGATCTGTCCCCAGTGTCGGCAAAGAAGTCCGCTGACGTCACCGAGCTTCAGATCGGCGTCAAGGTGCGTGCTCTGTAACCGGGTCGATGCGCTCCATCTGTTTAATTGCTTGTTATTGTTGCGGGTTCTGGCGGATCTGTGGTTACTGGTTAGCCGCCTCGCTGATTTAGCACAGACATGTAAAAGAGTAGTAAGATTTTAACAAGTCTGCGGATAGGCATAAGTAAATGTGAAAGCAAGGCTGCCGAGTTCAGAAAGGGGTTTGCTTAGATGATTACATGATGCTAGAATAGGGAGAGCTACACAGATCTGCAACTGCAAAATCGGCTCCTTTTTACCCCCTTTAACGCAAGGTCGTGAAGTCATGGAATGCACTTAGCTTCACTTGACTTTTATTAAATGGCATTCAAAAGATGAATTCTGAAAATGATTGTGGTACTGCTTGTTGTTCATTGCTCCTTAATTCTTATAATCGGTGGACAAACCAGAAGAGGTCTAAAAGTTCATCTAAACAACAATGCAACTAGCCTGTATTGAAGAGGGTATCTCCCTTTTGCTACCTCTAAAAACTCCCTTTATTGGGCGACTAGTACCTTCTATCAAGATTCTGGACCATCCTGAGCGATGACTCATATCCTCACAGTTTCAATGTAGTCACATTCGGACCTTAAGAGATAATCAATGGAATGCTGTTGAAGTTCTCTGTCTGGGGCCTAATCGAATGCTCCAATAGAAAGGATATATATAATGTATCCGCTGTTCTGGATTTTGGCTACCACTTCAGAAAGAAAAAAAAAGAAAAGAAAACCTAAAAATCATTGGATCATGACAATAAGAAGTGAGGCATTCAGTTACAAACTGATGCGTGCATTAGGGAGTGTGATAGTGGAGAATTGCATGCTATGAGGTTCTGCTTTCAGCAATCTATTCTTACGCAAGTGCTGTCGCTTGCCTGATTTAGAAAAGAGAATAACACTGTACGTAGGCTATGATGTTATCCTTTTCTGCTGTTACATTTCAAAAGGTGTTGTCCTTTTGAATCTGCATGAAATTTGACTTCTCTTGCTCATCTTCCTTTCAGTTCAAACCAGAGTCATGCACCCAGCAAGCACACAAAGGCGACAAGATTAAGGTCCATTATCGTGTAAGTACCTGATCTGCATCTCCATGTGGTTTAGTGATGTTGCTGTAAATGATATGTGTATGGGCACTACAGGTTTAGATAGCCATGCAGGAGAAGCATGCTAATTGCTTGGCAGTATGATCTCTGTAGATTCGATATCATATTTTTGTCTCTTAGCTCATTTTTTTTAGCAAACCTCTTAGCTCATTTGCTGTTCATGTTTGATTAAAGCACTCCTTGATACTTTTCCTGCAGTATTTCTTTCCTTTTTTTGAACCATTTGGCTGAAAGGGTTGATATGCTGCAGGGGACACTCACTGATGGATCGGTATTTGATTCTAGCTATGACAGAGGTGACCCATTTGAATTTACTCTTGGAAATGGCCAAGTGATAAAAGGTTATTGTTCTTACTTGTAACAATATGCTTTCTATGTTTATCTGTGGTCCAATGGCCATACTACACTGTCTTAGGCTAGAAGAATATGTCATCAGGTAGATGGATGAAATGGCATATGCTATTTATATCACACGATTCTTAAATCCGCCAACCGAAGTTGTTGTTTTCATCTATAGGTTGGGACCAAGGATTACTAGGTATGTGCGTCGGTGAAAAGAGGAAGCTAAAGATACCTGCAAAGATGGGTTATGGTGAGCGAGGCTCCCCACCGAAGATTCCAGGTATGGCTGATCATTTGTTTGCTTGCTTGCTGGTTCCATGCGAAGGAATTGTGTGTGTAGATTCCTTCATCTTCAGTGTGGCCATTTTACATCACCTCGGATGTGCATTTTACAGCCTGATACTATAAAGCTGTGTAGGAGTTCTGATAAAGCTAACCGCAAGTTTTGTAATCAATAGGTGGAGCAACTTTGATCTTCGACACAGAGCTCATCGCCGTCAATGGAAAGACATCTGATGGTGCCAAGGCAGAGAGCAACAGTGAGCTTTAACACATTGAAGAGTTTCAGCTTGAGCGTCTGTGAGCTCATTAGGTTTTATATAAAGACAAGCCATATGATCTATGTAAGCGAGTGCGCATATACTCTGCAAACATTTTTTTTCCCCTTTGATTGGATGAGTCACGAGAACTCGATTTGTTGCAGCGGCATTCAATATAGAGAATCCTTCAATATAACTTGCTTGCATTACTGTTGCCGTTCGTGCCGGCCTACGCCTTCTAAATTTCAAATGAGATCAGTGTTCGAAATTGAAACGAGACATTTCGACATGAGAAGTACTGTACTCAGTGTTGCCTGTTTTCGCTTCTGCGATGATGTTTAGCTTTCCTGCGATCGGGAGAATGTGTCGACCTCACGCAGCGTACTGCCCTGCCAAAAACATTGTTATCACGAGCTGTTGATGCGTGAACCGGCTCAGAATCAGAGGCAACAACAGCCACAGTGGGCAACAGAGCAACGAGCCGCTTGTGCTCGAATCCCATGCGATTTGTCATCGGCGCGCATAGGAATAAAAGTGTTGGCATTCGCAGCATGTCTCTGCATTCCCCCCCTGTGGCGCGAACTGCGCCGGCCCGTTGATCAGGAACTACAGTCTCGATGCGATGGCAGAGGATGAAAACAGTCGTTAAAACTCAAAAGGCAGAATGGCTGCTGTCGTCTGAACCTGATGCAGCATTGGTATGTTTATGTTCAGTGCTTGACACTATACATCTTTGACCTCGGCAGCTGTTCCACGCCACAGGAAATTAAAGGTTCGTGCCTGCCGCCAATTGGCTCACCAGTGACATCTGAACAAGCTGTTCGTCTGACGTGGCCACCGATCAAACGAGTAAACGACACCGTCTGAAAAGCATTTTGGTTTGCAAAGCCTGACTGCCTGAACGGGCGCAAAAGTCTAGAAGCACATTTTGAGTTGAGGCGATACATGATGAGCCGATTCTCTGGCTCTTGTCACTCAATTTGACCAAGATTTCTACGTGAAGGACGCCGAGAGTCATGCATGCAATGGGCGCGAGATGGCAATGGCCGTCTCGTCTCTTCAGCCTTCACACCTGCAGGCTTTTTCTTTGCTTTGCATTTCCGTTTCGTTTCAGACGAGATGGCATAGCACTGCATCATGCATGGGATTCGTCAGTCAAAGCAAGTAGTACTAGTAGTACTAGTAGTAGCTGTTAGCGCCATATGAGACGGGGTCCAGAGCTCCCACGAACATTTAAACAGGGATTTGACGTGCTCGCGCGCATGGGCGCAGACACCTTTCTCCGCTCATGGCTTTTCGCCTCACGCACGCACGCATGCACGGGCACGAGAGACTGTGGGCGCGGCCTCCAACGGAGGACGCGCGCCCCCGCCTCGGCGTCGCGTCTTTTCCACGGGGGCAACCGGACAAGCCCTGCCGTTTCCCATCGCGTGTCTCGCCGACTGTTGGTGACCTGTAGCTGCTGCTGCTGCTGCTGCTGCTGCTGCGCCCATGGCGATGGCATTGGCAGCATGGGTGCACGGAAGCGAGGTAGCGGCGCACGCCTCGCCGACGACGGCGGCAGTGGCGTGCTAGGGGGAGGCGATGGCGCCAGAGAGCACTGTGTGCCTACGTCGTAATGGGATGCTGATGCCTGCTCTCTGTTCTAGTAGCATATTCCCTTTCCTTTTTGTTGCCATGAAAGTAAAGCTTGAGCATTGTTTGTTACCCAATTGGTGCGATTTGTTAGGCTACATCTCAATTTTTGTAGAATCACTAATAAGTTTTAGGACACTGGCTACCTCCAAAAAAGATATGCGTTCACGCACGCTGGCAACTTATCTGCAGATAAGATTATGTGCATCATTTACAGGAAATATTGGAAGTAGGGAGGGTTCTTGAAAATGTCGGGGTCCATCATCGTATCAGCTCCCCTCGGATTTCCACTACAGTGACAGCATGAAGCAGTCACTTGCAGCGTAGGATCACTGGCTCTGCCTGGCTGACGTCCTTTGGTACTCAAGGACCGTCCGAGCCTTGCGCGTTCAATGTTCAACTGAACTGTACTTGACATGTTGCGCCACACAGTACAGTCACAGCATCTCTGCTGCTACGCATCGTGCTGCCGCTCAGGCACTCATCAGGCCGGACCGGCGGCCCGGAGCAGTGGAGCAGCCGCCCAGCTCGAGCTCTCCCTCCTCTTGATCAGCAAGAGCAAGCTCCTCGTTTTTACTGGGACTGCGAGAATGTCACCTGCCTCCGCTGCGGTCACTGATTGGTGATTGGGGCCGGGTCGGGTCACACCGTCACAGGCAGTCACAGGCAGGGGGGAGCGGAGGCCGGAGACCCCATCTACGACCGGCCTACAACAGCGGTGCCTCCTGCAGCGAAACAAGTCCCAATGGCATCCCTGTCCAATTAGGACAGTAATCAAGCCGCCGCCTGCCCTCCCTATCACCTCGCCGCTGCGCCATGTCAGGACTAAAGCGTCGTACGGGTGATTCCACACCCTATTTAACCGCATCACCCACTCACCACTCACCACCTCTGTATCTCTCTTTCTCTCTCCTGCGATAATACTGCTACAACTACAGATACAGCAACAGGTAGGGAAACCACCAACAGCATCAGCAAGCATCGCCCTCTGTGGTATCGGTAGCAGGTCTCTCTCTCTCTCCTGCTCGTCATCTCAATGATTGGAGGCCATGTTACCGAGGCAGGCAACGACGGGGTGGGAAAAAAGATGTCTGTCACAGGCACCGGTAAAAAAAGGCGGCAGCTTTCTCCTCTCCACATCATCAGCAGTGGAGTCGCAGCACGAGCGTACTGCTTGGCGCTCCGGCCTCAGCTCGAACATTAAACAAAGCTGCGGCTTTGCCAATAATAATTAATAACTGGTAAATAAATAAACAATTAGTTGAGCCATGCTCCGTCGATCGGATTGGATGCCCCGCGATGATGAGTTGTAGGAGCAAGCAGCATCGATCGAGCGCCCGCCCGAAAAGACAGCGTTAGATTCAGCTCCAGCCTCGACGCGACGGACACGGGTCGATCTGGTAATCAAGCCCTTCACCGAGGAGGGGGGATTAGCCGGTGGGACCCAGCTAGGGGGGGCGGCGGCGTCCAATGGGGACGCGAGATGCAATCTGCCAATCTCGACGGGACGGGATCGCTGACGGCCACGGGAGATTAGCGGTGGTTAGATCTTGACCGGGCGCCGAGGCTGATCGGATTATACTAGTCCATCGACGTGCCTCCTGCGTGGTCGTCTTCTCCCGTCCCTGTACGCTACGCTACGCCGCCCGCAGCCGCAGGGGAAGGCCCCACATGGCCGGCGGGATAAACTAGCCGCCGGCCGGCCACTTACCCCGTTTGTTGCGGCGTTTTACTCCGACGAGGCGCCGGGGTCTTGTTTAATCAGGGGAGCGGGCGCGGGGAACGAGGCAATCATTGACAGGGGATTAGATGCCCCTGCTCTGTCAGAGGCTGTTCCGTTGTTGTGAATTTGTGATTGTGCTCCTGCCTGCCCTGTGGTGATTTCTTTTGGTTTTTCCTCCGGTGGCGTCCGTACAGAGTGCAGAGAGAGCCGGTGGTTTTTACTGGCTGACCTGACCTGGGAGGAGCTTTTGGGGGCTGATCCATGGGGTGTCTACAGTAAACCCTGTCATTAGCAGTGGTAATCTAATGATGGGCGTGTAGTCTGCTGCATGGCAGTGGCAAGGAATCATTGTCGAGTTCGTATAGGGGAGTGTGCACTGTGCAGGCAGGTACTAGTAGAAAAGAACTGGTACTGATGATACGTACTATGCCAGGCGCCGCGCGCGGCTGGGGAAGCGATCCGTCAGGTCAGAAGCAAAATGGTTAAGGATGGTATGATGCGTGCTGTGCTAACGCATGCCTGCTTGGAGTTTCTTAGATCAAGAACTGACAGTTCAATCCGCTCTATGCACCTTCACGATCTCGACACTATCTTCTCTCAAGGCCGTATTACAATTGCCGTGTTATGTTAGAAAATCTAAATTTGTCAATCTTAAGAACTGTCAACTTTGTCTCGTATCGTATTGTGGACGATGTGTGCAAGCATTTGCTTCCTTGCCTTGATTCTCATCAAGAGAAAAATCAGTAGATTCATCAAAAGGTAGAAGTGCACACTACATCGTGGTAGTGGGTTTTGAAACTCCACCGAAGTTCTAAATCCAGCCTAATCGAGTCATCATACCTTTTGTTTCATATTAATTTATCGGCCTATCTTTGTTTTTCTCTTCATTAACCCGCAATTAGTGCTGACGCTGAGGACATGAGGACAAACACCTGGTTCCAGTGATGAGCTGCGTGCATGCACCTCACCCTTCACAACTCATGTAAGCTTCCACTGGATCGGTCGCCCTGTTAAACAAAGCCGAGGGAATGGTTGAAGCAAGCATTATACAAGTACCAGCAGTGTACTCTACATCACCATATATTCACAAAAACAAAGGGCTCCAGATCTGGGATTCAAACGGAGCTGTACTATAACCACTTGGCGCCCATTGCTTGGCCGCCAATTTGTATATTGCTGTCAAAGGCGTGTGCAAAAAGATGCCGCGAGACAGGTGTTTGAACAGGGACAACATCTGAATACAAAATTGCCCGACTTTTGGCTTCTAAAGATGCAGAGGAATTAGAAACGGCCTTTGCGTACCTGGCATGTTGGTGCCCTTTGTCATCAGGGATCAAGTACTTTAGTACTTTTGTACTGGTACCCAAGTGGTAGCTAGCTCAGCTCGAAATTTTAAATTTGTTCAAGTGCAGACATGAAGTTGTTGTACAATGTCTGAGTTCAGCAAAATGTTTTGAGAACTCTGAACCCTTTTTTTTTGCTAGAAGAACTTTCAACCGCTTGTAGTACCAGAATAAATCACATCAAACAATGTAGCTGCATTGGCACTGAAGTGATGTGATCTGTGACAATTCTAAGGAATCAGGAGGGTGCAGAGACCTGCATGCAACTACCGTGAGTGAATAATGCGCCCACCCATTCTGGATTGGGAGCTTCAGTTCAGCGCCTCTAATGATTTCATTCCCGTGTTTACTCAAAGAAGAAAAGATGCTAGATCCAACATGGAAGCGTGCTCACCCTAGCTTGTCTACAAAGGATTCCCAACAAGCACAACCTCGGTGGTCGCCCCATCATCATGTTACAAACAAAATTGTAGGCCAATGATATCATGTTATCCTAGAAGCGGCAAAATATCCGCACGAATCATAAAGGCATTCTAGGGGTCCGATACCTCGAGACGTCATGGTCATTTATTCATACGAATTTGACCGGGACACTGCAGAAAAATTTGGTGCTCCCCACAAACTTGTTAGCCGACATATACTATATGAGACTATTCGGGTCCTACTACGGTCCATTTTTCTTGGTATTTAAAGGGGGCATCTTTTTAGTATTGATCATGCCTTCCATCAACTTGAAGCAACTGATGCTACAGGCTACTTGCAGGTATCCAAACAAGGATTGAAAGAGAAACATCGAGAAAAAATCAAGGTGATATTTTGTTCTTTAGAGCATGGAAAGAAATAGCTCCTGTTGGGGGGTGAATACGGTCTCTCTCTACAGTTGCCAAGATATGATAAACAGAAGAGGCAGCAGCTGCAACAATGCGTCTGATCAGAATATGCCAAATTGCCACTGAATCATGCATTGCATGCATGCACGCAGCGGATCATTGAGATAGCCAGGAAAAGACAAGTGATCTTCTTAATCTGGGCCCCACATGAGACGCTAGCTGCGGCAGGAACACACAGAGGAAGGCGACTGCGAGTTTTCAACTCGTCTAGAACGAGATTAATCATTAAGAACTCTTGACCCCCGAGGTTTAGCTGTCAATTGGCATGTTTGCTCTGATCTCTGAGCTAAGCATTGTTCGAGCCATCACCGCCGCTGACACTACTCCTTGCTGGCTCACGCCTGACATAATTGTCAACAATGCAAACCAGGCTATACAAAAACTACACTACGTTTTTTTTTAAAAAAAAAGCATGGCCCTCGCGATCGGTGGCGCCGTCGCCGCCGGACGCCGGGAGAAGGGTTTCCATCCACGACACCTATTGCTCGACGCCGATCCCCGACACGCGCTGCAAGTTGTGCGCGTCGCGGCGACGCTGTCATTGCCAGAGCTCCAATCCGGTCTGCCGATGAGGAGCCAAATCTCCCCGGCGCTGTGCCCCATCCCCAATGAGCGCTCGTTTTCTCCAGGATATCACAGCGATTTCCCCGGCCTCCCCGACTCGCCAATTCGCCATCCATCCAGACGTCAAGGAAAAGACACAGCTCAATGTTAATGTAATGCACGTCGACTCCATGGCCAGGCCTTTTCACTCCATGGCCTACACGCGCATCCTCTGCCGGCAGGTGCGGTAACAGGTGGCTACAGAGAACGGGGGCAGTGGTGGCGAGGTGAAAGGAAACCGCTGGGTGCTTCACATTTGCGAGACAAATGCGTGGCCAAGGCGTGAGATGACGCGGTTGGTGGCGCCAATCAATTTGGTTGGGGGCTCCCTTGATGAGCGAGAGGGGAACTGCAGCCATGGTCCAAGCCACCTTTTTCAGATTGCTGGGTTTACTACCATGGACCCGGGGAAAAGGCTCTGTGCCTGCGCCATGCATGCATGCAGTGCATGGTCTTGCTCTCTCTCTACTCGTCGCTGTGCCTGGGAATCTACTGTGGCTGTGATCCGGTGGGAGGTGCACTGTTGCTGTCACTAGCAGGTGAGCCCGCAAACAACATGGTATGGTCTGTGCCCTCTGGTTTACAAAGTTGTGTGTGTAGATTTAGAAATGATGGGAGAAAAAAATTGGAGGTGGAAAATGGGCCTGAGTGCCTGACACTGGAGGAGAGAATCTCTCCAAATACTCCCTCCGTTCCAAAATAGATGTCATTCTCGCTTTCCGAGAAGTCAACATTTTCAAAATACCGACAATTATATGTTAAAATATATAAATATTTATGCTAAGTAATTAGTATCATTGGAAAGATCTTTAAGTCTAGTTTTTTAACAAATTTATTTGGAGATGAAAATGTTGCACGTTTTTTCTACAAATCTAGTCAAAGTTGAGAAAGTTTGACCGGCACGCATCCCATAACGTCATCTATTTTGGAACGGAGGGAGTATATCAGAGTCCAGCTCTGTTCAAGAAAAGAACAAAAGTAATCAGGCTCCAGCTCGGGCTGTACTAGCCTCTAAGAGCTAGTATATGCTACTAATGTGAGAGCCTAACGCGGTAGAATTGACCTCTGGTTCAGATGCTCTGCTGCAGGGCGCGATCTGCTTGGCTTGTTGTAGTATCATCACCAGGAAGAGCTCCGTGACTCCCGTCAATTCGAATTGTACGAAAGTAACAGAAAAATATCTGAATTTACAATTGTTACTTTAGTGAAACTAGTGGCAAGTTTGATGATATGTTTGGAATGAGTTCCACATGATCTGATCTAGGTTTTTTTTTATCCTGGCTAGTGTTACAAAATAAACATAGCACGCATATACAATACACATTTGTATATAGAAATTAACCGATCTGTACTTAAGAAACAGTAATTTAGGAGCACAAGATGGGATGGGCAAACTAAACAACAAGCTACACATCAGTAACAGCAATAAATCAATTGCATGACACGCATCGCAAGCTGGGCAGCCGGGTCGCAACAAGCTTGGGGGCAAAGTGATTTGCCGGCAGAGCAGAGAGAAACCTGCCTTGGGCCAGGCAAGGAGGGAGACCAACGCCAAGTTTTCAGCAAGGAGAGATGGGATCACAAGCAGTTAACGCTACCATACTCTCCCAGTAGCTTGATTTCACAAACACCTTCATAAAATACGCTGGTTTGCCCCGGGTGAGAAGCATGGAGTCAGACTTCCAAGGTTTAAACCCCCCACATACGTACAAATCACTCCCTTAAACTAATCAACCAAGCAAAAACTACTCCTACTCTAGCAGCTAGCATCAACCCCAAGAAAACCGCCTGCAAAGTATCAAGGCCGTTTTCAATTAGCCACTGACATTGTACTCTCCTAGCTAATGCTACTACGAGTTGTATATTATATCTGCTTTGATTCACTTGTCCTCTCAGATTCAGACGTGCAGAAACAGGCTATGAGTAATTTTCTAGACTCCTAGGTACTATATGTTGACAAAATACTGAGATAACAGTACTTTTGCTACTGCGTATAATGCCATTGTAACGTGATGAGTTAAAATTTATATACTTTTGGAAAGAATTGCGTTTACATTTCTACAAAAAAATTCCACCACAGATTATTAACATTGTCTCATTAATTTGGACCCAAGGAAGCAGTAATTTTGTTGCTCTCTCCCCTCCAACGTGGAGAGTTGAATTGAGACTTTGATTTGCTTGCAGCTCACTCCAGTGAGGCTCGAGCACGAGCAATTGAGCATATCCCATTCCCTTCTCCCCCAGCTTACACACTCACTCCCATCTAATTTCGCTGCTGGGCTTTCCGGGTCCCAATGATTGCCGGTAGGATGGTAACTGCCCCCCTGCTACGGGGGGCTCTTTGCTTGCAACCAAAGGAGCAGGGCTATTGAGTGGTACTGCGCCTGCCGCTGCACCGGCTGCGACAACGCGCAACTACAGGGGGCCACGCCACGCCCTGTGTGGCCTGTGGCTGTGGGTGATGAGCCGACTGCGAGACGGGCGTACGGCGACGCGATGCACGAATCAAATGGTCCCAAAGCCGCTGTCTGCCGATCGGTGCCGGTGCCGATCCCTGCCCTGCTCAAAGTGGCCTCAAGCGTGTGCTTCCATCTTACTTCAGCCTCGCGTATCATTCTACGCGAGGAAACGTCGTATGATAGCCCCAGCCCTCCCCGCGCGTGCGTGCGTCATACATGCATGCCCTCTCGTGCTCGCATGGCTGATGCGGTTTCGTTTAGATGTAAAGCGATTTTTTTTTTGTTGAAGGGTTTTGTATATGGAAATCGTGAGGAGTTGAACTTCACTGTTGTAGGTTCATGTCTAATTTATCGTGATTTTAGCCCGATTTTTCTGAATTAACCGAGCGTTGTAGGATTTTTGTGTTAAAATTTTTCGTCTCGATTTGGGACATGATTTGATCGAAACCTGATTTTACTGCAACTCGGCACTTAGTAAATACTAGTAACTAGTAAGATGGCCCGCGCAAAATTGCGCGGGTAGCTAGTCTTTTTACTAATATTATATATTTTTTTCAAAATAAAACGATCAAAATATTTTTGCTTGGTTGTGTCGTTGTAAACGATCAAGATATTAACATATTTTTTATTACCTTATTTTTGTGGCGCACATTTTTGAAACATGAATTCTTTTTTAGAACATTGAAACATGAATTAACGAAAAAAGGGAATACATTATATAGGAACACATTTTTATGTATTTATTGAAGTCATACAAAGATTTATACATTTTTAGTATGAATATATATATATACTTTTCAATTTTTTATTAGCTATATATGTTTTTGGAGTTTCTATTATGATGCTAAATTATATAAATTATGATGCTAAATTATCCTTATATTTTAATAGAATATCTAGGTGATTAATTCAATATATCCTACCAAAACTAATAATTAGAGTTTAACTTTGAGTTCAAATTGAAACATCTGGCTAGTTATTAGCATATCCAAATCTCTGAATGTTGTTTTATTTTAGGTGTATTTCTTCATGACCAATCCAACGCTTTTTCTCCATGGTCGCCCCCCTCTTGTAATGATAGTCACAACATCTGATGCTGTCATTTTTATCTCCTTTATTTTGATCATACATGGTTGTTGCCTAGCACGAATGTTGTTGTTAAGTTGTGCCTCTACATAAATTGTTTTTTCATTGGTCGTTCTGAATATTCTGCAATATCTTGTCGCCCTTTAGTTTGAAATCATATTGCAACACTATAATAACAAACGATGTTGTTGTTGTTTTTCTTCGATCTTCTTGTCCTATTTTGATTTGTTTTTTGTAGAGCAACTACGTCGCCTCACATGTTAGCAAACCCTATATGAATCCACACATCTCCTTACAGTCATGTAATCTTGATTCTTGAAAATTAATTGTTATATCTGAACCATCCCGTTATGTTCTCGTGCTTTGTTGAAGAGCGCCATTGTCGAAGTTTTCCTTGATGGTCATAGGTCGCATATTTGCACCATGGATGCTTGGGAACATGCTACAAATGAGAGTTGTATGACAATTTCTCATATACCTTACCACAAACGTATTTACTTATTTCCTAGCATTATGACTATTTCAGATACATCTTACCAAAAACATATTTGCTAATTTCTTAGGTCCTTGTAATTTCTGTTAGATCTTACCAAGAACGTATTTGCTTATATACCAAGTAAGATTTGGTTATTTTTTAGATCATAGAAAGTTTGATTACAGATTTGTCACCCTGCTTGAGTGATCTGGTGAGCCACGTATGCATGAAAACCAATCATTATTTTCTAGTTGTTTCCAATGTCTTTCTTGCAATCCGAGAAGAATTGAAGCCTACAAAATAATAACGGGAGATAAAAATAATAGCCGGTGGCTCTCCTCAACGTGAAAGGTAATATGATTCCTACAAAATAATAATGGGAGATAAATAAAAAATAATAGCCCATGGCTCTCCTCAACGTGAAAGGAAATATGATTAAAAAATTATATTTACATAATTCGATGGCTCTTTCCTGTTGGTGTATTTGATATGGACTTTTTGGGTTAGTCTAAACCGTTATATCTTCATAAAATCGGACGGATCTCACATGTTAGCAAACCCTCTATGAATCCACACATCTCCTTACAATCATGTAATCTCTGAACCATCCGGTTATGTTCTTGTGCTTTGTTGAAGTGCTTTGTTGAAGAGCACCATTGTCGAAGTTTTCCTTGATGGTCATAGGTCGCATATTTGCACCATGGATGCTTGGGAACATGCTACAAATGAGAGTTGTATGACAATTTCTCATAGACCATACCACAAATGTATTTACTTATTTCCTAGCATTTTGACTATTTCAGATACATCTTACCAAAAACATATTTGCTAATTTCTTAGATTCTTGTAATTTCTGTTAGATCTTACCAAGAACGTATTTGCTTATCATTTAAGTAGGATTTGGTTATTTTTTTAGATCATAGAAAGTTTGTTTACAGATTTGTCACCGTGCTTGAGTGATCTGGTGAGCCACGTATGCATGAAAACCAATCATTATTTTCTAGTTGTTTCCAATGTCTTTCTTGCAATCCGAGAAGAATTGAAGCCTACAAAATAATAACGGGAGATAAAAAATAATAGCCGGTGGCTCTCCTCAACGTGAAAGGTAATATGATTCCTACAAAATAATAATGGGAGATAAATAAAAAATAATACCCATGGCTCTCCTCAACGTGAAAGGAAATATGATTAAAAAATTATATTTACATAATTCGATGGCTCTTTCCTGTTTGTGTATTGGATATGAACTTGTTTTCTCTTTAATTCTTGAATTTATATGTAACTATAAGTCGTATTTGATATGGACTTTTTGGGTTAATCTAAACCGTTAGATCTTCATAAAATCGGACGGCTTATATTCTTCACTTTTTTGGATTAACGTGGGATTTTTTAGGCCCTTTCGGTGAATCTGATGGCTTCTTTTGCTTCTCCTTTAATAAGATAATAGATAACTGATATTAAAGGGACTGGCGGTAATCAATCAACGCGTTGTTTTACTTTTATGCCGGTGTCGGCTCTTCAGGGAGCTTTACGCTTTACAGTGGTGGAGAAAAAGTCATAGGGGTTATATGATGCATGGTCCTCGGCTTATTGTGCATATGACTTTTACAAAGGGCACGATGCTGTTGTTAAGGCGCGGGAGGACTTTTGTACGTGGCCTCTTTTGGGCTCCAATCAGAGGTTAAACTAAGAGCCCAAAAGGCAATGACAGTGAGTAGAAAAGAGTAAAATAATGTAAGACTTGGAAAAGAGATGGTAAAAAGTTGGTCAGTGTAGGACTAGCTAGCTAACTGGTGCTTTAGGAGGACACAGGGCAGGGGTACTGCTTCATTGGCCGCAGCCCCTTCCATCCACAGAGAGATGTTTTGTTGTTCTCTCTCTGTCCTTTGATTTTTTTTATCTTTTTTATATGCTTTTTTCAAAGGGATTTCCTTTTATTATACTCGCATTTTGTGTTCTTCTCACCAGCAGGCATGTGACTGTCAGCATCGATCCCGATGCAGCGATTAGAATAAGCTGCGCATCATATCTGTAAAGAAAACGTTTAGGTGCCAAACTGTCTGGTGGTGCTTGCTTGCAGTAATTAACCGGTGCTAATCCCTTCTCCATCACTTCATCCCCTCAACCGTACAGAGCCAGTTGCAAGTTTACAAGTTCACATTCTCGTTTGCAGGCTCACACAAAAGTCAATGATGATTTGCAGGTTAAAATAGTCTGCAACTGAGAGAACAGCAAGCAGCCACACAGCACAATGTATCCTCTTCCTCAAATGCTACCTATGATAAACTACGCCAAAGCATCAACTTCTCAAAACTTCTGAAGCCTACATCCATGGAAAATCAATGGCAATATTTCCACGTAGCAGGGACACAGGACGATACGATGTCCCGAAACATTTCCCCTCACATTAAGAATTTTCTATCTAGGGCGGTTTCAAGCCGGCCCTTGACCAGATGCGCGTTCCTACCTCTTTGTTTTTTTTTTCAAAAATAGAAAAAAAAAAGATGGTCGTGGTACGGTGGAGAAGCGGTGTTGGACATTGAAACCGGGGGTGCCGTTCGTGCATTAGGGCAAAATTAAATCGAACTAGAAATTTTTAATTCCAGAAGGAGGTTCATCACTGGTAGGTGTGGCATGGACAAGCACAGCCTTGGCCTTGCTCCCCACCTTTCCTCCAGCTCCAGCCAGTACTAGCAATGGCTGTACACTCTGTCCCGTCCCGTCTCGTCAGCACCACCCCCAGGAAAGCGAGCGAGCACGTCCACGGTTTCATTGGATCCGCTTCGTCTCATTAGTTCAGAGACGGTGGAATTAAAAAAAGGCCTTTTAATAAATATAAATTAATTAATTTATAGTCGATCGAGAAGACGAATTTCTCCACGAGATGCAGGTTAGAAGTCCTGGAAGTCAGAGGACGTGGTCATTGGTCATGCACCGTAGCCACCTTTTCGTGCAGAGGTGTGGCCATGGTCATGCTGCTAGTAGAACATTCCAATCTTTCTAGAAATTTTAGAGATTGATTAAAGGGCAAATTCCTTACATGTCAATTGGGAAATATGACTTATCCCCAATATACAATTGAAATTGTAGACTTTCCCTCAATGCCATCGGTTTCATTTTTTCATTCCCTGTATGCCATTGCCGTCATAGATGGTTGCTTAACGGTGTCAAAATTTGTAGTTTGGACTCTTTTACCCCTCTTCTTTGCCTTGATTGTGCTGGTTTGGATCTCAATGTTTTTTTACTTTTTCTAGGGGGTGTTTCATAAGATAGCACAGACACAACATTTTACGTTTTGTTTTGAGAGTTTTTCAGGGGGCAATCTTAAAAACAGCCACGGAAAAGGCCGTGCCTACCCGGCCAAGGACGGCGGGCGAGCCGGAGGAGGGCGTCGGACGCGGGCGGCGCGCGGCGTGGGCACAACCGGGAAGAAGACGGAGCGGCGATGGGCGCGCAGGAGAGAAGCGCCGGCGGCGGACGCAGGCGGCGCGGCCGGGGGAGGACGGTGCGGCGCGAGCGCCAGGAGAGCAGCGCGGCCGACGGCGGGCGAGCGACGGAGGGCGTCGGACACGGGCGGCGCGCGGCGTGGGTGCGGCCGTGGAGGAAGACAGCGTGGGCGACGGGCGCGCAGTGAGAGCGAGCGCCGGCGGCGGACGCAGGCGGCGCGTCTGGGGGAGAACGGTGCGGCGCGAGCGCCAGGGAGATCGGCGGTGGCGGCGAGCTCGCAGTGAGAGCAGCTCGGGCCGGCCGCCGTGCTGGACGTAGAGAGGGCGATGCGCGGCGCAGGCGACAGAGGCGAGCCAGGCATAGGGCGGCGCGGCGGCGGCCGAGCCGGCGAAGGGCGGCGCGTGCGAGCTGGGCGCGGTTGGGAGGAGGATGGTGTGGCGGCGTGCGAACTGGGCGCGGCTGGGAGGAGGATGGTGTGGCGGCGTGCGAGCTGGACACAGAGGGTGGCCGCCGGTGGGAGCTGGCCGCGCTGCTCTCCTGGCGCTCGGGTGCGAGCTGAACACAGAGGGTGGCGCCGTGAAAAGACAATTATGCCCCCTAGCTCATCAGTATCGTACACATCAAAGCTGTAGAATGACATTTTGTTACAATATATTCTCACATTGTAACATAGAATGAATAGAAGTACTAACAAAAGAATTTTTAGAGTTTTACGAAACCAAACATCGCACACGCACAAAAAGAAACAGTAGTAGTGCAGCAGAAGCAAGCATGAATGACTGCATCCTTTTCCTGGCACGATGACTTGTGCATAAAGGCTTTATCATTTTAAGGCAAAGGGATCGGGTTTACCCTACCCATCCTGGTGATTCCCGGGAGACACTTTCCCGTGTCCTCACAACAGAACAGTGGCTCTATCCGTAAGCGCCACTGTTTGGCATGTATACCGGAAGAGGCAGCGTTACTGTTCGTACATTTGGCTCATGCACGTCTGCCTCGACGAATTTGGGATGGAAATGATCTCGCTCAGTCCACGAAGGCGGGAGCTCCACCACTTGTTGACCCCGTTATATGGGTTAAGTTTTATAACATTTGCGTTACTCTCGAGGTAGATGTTGTTGTTGGGTGAAGGAATCTCATGCCACTAGCACTTGTCTCAACTCTAGGGACTCTGTAAAAAGGACAGCATATGCTGTGATTTAAAAAAAAGGAACGTGGGGTTTATTCCCTCAGTTCATACTTTTATAAGGTGCATTTCGATTTGAGGATCTGTACAGATGTTTTCGATTTGTTCTGATGGCACTTTTGGTGTATGAGGATCTGTACAGCAAACTAACATACAACTTGATTTAGTCGTTGATCAAAACCTAGGAGCTCGATATTTTTCAATCAAAGTACATCTTGTAAAAATTAACAATACCATTTCTATCTATAAATATAAGGACTTCCGAGTTTATCATAAGTCAAGTGATTATAAATTTGACCAATATATTTGTAGAGGGAGCGAGGAACAATTATAACATCAGTTATATGCCCTAGCATGGCCATTACTTATCTGTACTATAAAGAAAGAGCAAATTGAAACAGTCATATACCCAAAGAATTAATCATCAACCCCTCACAAAAGACCCATGAGCCAGGGAAAAAAGTGGACCCCCTCACAAAGGACCCACGAACTAGGGAAAAAAGTGGACCCGGACGACCACAGGGGGTGGACGAATTTGTCGTCCTTCCCCCGTTGTTTTTCTCCTCGGCGCCTCCCTCTACCCTTTCTTTTTCTCATCATGCGTTTCTTTAGTACCCACACCCGATTGCTTACCATAAAGTCTGACAATCAAGAATTAATGTTTTCTTTAAAAAAAGGAATGACATCTATGCAATCAGGTGTCTCCTTCCTTTTAAAACTTGATTGCTTACTATAAAATCCCTCAATCAGGGCTTGTTCGGTTTGAGTCGGATTGAGGTGGATTGAGTCGTATTGGGGTGTATAAATTCCCCAACAAGTCAAAATACCCTTCAATACACTTCAATATCTCCCAATACCTCTGAGAAAGGTATTAACCGAACAAGGCCTCAAGGGTCAATGTTTCCTTTCAGAAAAAAAGAATGACATCTACGCATTCGGGTATCTCGTTCCTTTTAAAACTTAATTGTTTACCATAGTTGTAGACGTCAATTAAGGACTTGATTACCTACCATAGTTATGAGAGTCAATCAGGGAATTGATTACTTACCATAGTCGTGGACGTCCAAGTTCATCTCCTTAGCCCTCCTGTCCTTATATAAGGCGCCCCCTCCGATTCCTCAAAACACAACATCTCTCCCTTCATTCATATTTCTTTGTGAGGGCACCGGCGCCGAGTGCGGCGCAAGGGTGACCGTGGCACTTATAGTGTTCAAGCTCGTCGAGTAGAAGCGGAGCGTGCTTTGCGTTGTGGCGGTGACCGGTGCCGTCGAGTGCATGGCAGCGTTGCTCCATACCGCCAGCGATGAGGAGAGCAACCTTCTCGGCCTCCTCATCATCAAGAAGTTGGCTGAGGTCTTGAGGTGCTGACGGATATCTATATCGTGGAAATTTATTTCATTGTTTAAGATTTGATCCTACAAATTTTCTTCCTTTTCTGCCGAAGGTCCAAGGCTTTTAATGTATTAATATATAAATTTTAATGTGTGATGCTATTAAATAATTTTAATGTGCAATGTTATTTGTGAGAATTTGAATCGAATGTAATAGTTTCAAATTTATTTCTTTTTAAATCAAAATTTTTAATTTTATTTTCTTTTTTATCACGTGTCGGTGGCACATGCCACCCTACTAGTCTAACAAAAAGAGACTAGGTTTTTACAGCAAAATGTTGATGGTTGAGATAAACTTGCTCTCAAACTCTTTTTTTTTGTAAGGAAGGAATTGCTCTCAAACTCTTTTTTTTTAAAGGAAGGAATTGCTCTCAAACTCTTTTTTTTAAAGGAAGGAATTGCTCTCAAACTCTAATGCGAGCAACCAGTTGCATAGCCTAAATTGTGTTTCACGATAGCAACAACAGCAAGTGGCCTGATATCCACTATACACTGCTAGCAGTTCAATGCTCTCGGTAGTATAGATATCGTACAGTACGTGTTCATATTTGGTGGCAGATGGGGGTTGGACAAATCTCCCAGCACAATCCTACATACCTTACCGTTTCTGTTCGTATTTCATGCCATTTGAATGCTTATGTCTATCAATATCATACCTCTAGATGAGGTGCTCTCAGCATTGAGTTTTATAAAACATGCCTATTTTGCACCCTTGTTTACGAACTATTAGTGCCGCTGCAAACAATTTTTTTTCTAACTTTTGCCCTGTCATCATTTATTTTAATTATTATCATTCTTAAGTAATTTGTTCAATAATATTTATTAGTACTTCCAAGTGGGAGCTTTATTTTCACTAAGAGAGAAGTAAAATGTGTTTTATTTGGATAAAACTATCTGGGCACCTTTTGCAGCCCAAATAAAAATGCATTGCAAATACTGTAACCGTAATCAATTAAATTCTCTCATGCATTTATGTCAATCTTAGAAACACTAAAATGAATTTTCAATTAATACAAAGTTGTCTCTATGATGCTATTTCTCAGTCTCGGAGATCAATTGGATTCAATAGTAGGTCAAAATACAATCACAACTAATTAACACAGGGAGTAGAATATTCTTGGTTAAGAGCTCTTTTATTTGTTTTTTTGAAATAATCTGTTATTTGTCTTACAACAAAAATAAATTCATTGAGAAACAATTTTTTTATTTCATTAGCAAAGAATGGGGAGGGAGAGTGCAGAACAAATTTGAAAAAAATGTGAGAGATTCGGAAGAGAAAAACAAAGTTATCACTACATTACCCTAATTAAAGTTGAATTATGTCATAGAATGCGCCATGGACGGTGGACCATTCTTATGTAGATAAAAGTACTTACCACAAAGGACAGGCTACATATCGTCCCACTTTTATTAAAATGTTGTTAAATTTCAAGTAAATCAGAGCACATGCATTTAGAGTGAGGATTCGGGTGCTAACAAAAGCAAGCAGGCACTTCCAATTTTCCGCCCACGCTAAGGCACCAACATCATCGAACAGAAGGGGCTGAAAACCTCAATCAGCCATTCAGCCATAAAAAAATGTCACAGCACACAAACAAACCACAGCGGTTCCCATCCAATGGGCTCCTTGTTCTATCCTGAAATTAAAAAGTGAAGAAACCATTAAAAATGCTTTGGTTTTTGGCAAATATACGATCTAACCCAGACTACCAAGCATCCATTTGTCCCCTTGTGGCCTAGCCCCCTCCCCGATTTAATGATTGGTTGATCCCTCAATTTCATGAGCCAAACAACACACCATTCCTGCTTGTGCTTGGGGACCATCACCTCCATCTAAAAAATTTCCAGGATCAGAAAACAAAACCGCAAGCAAATTTTACACTTTGATTTTTTTGGCGCGTTTATTACAGCACAAATAAAGGCGGTAGCAGTGCATAACCCTCTCTTCTCCACCTCCCGCAAGCAACTCACCGCACCGCACCGGAGCACGACACTTCCTCTCCAGTGCTGCTCCCTCTAGCTTCCCCCTCCCCCCCCTTTCATGGCAGGAAAGGCTGGGGTGATGATGCCCATAAGCCATCCAATTTGACCCATGCCATCCTGGACCTATATACATACTGCCCCAGCGCACACACTCACAATCTCTACTTCTCGTTCTCTACCACTCTGCTGCGCTAGCTCCTCTCTCTCTCTCTCTCCCTCCCTGCTTTTGCCTCAGCCTGCTGCAAGCTTTTGCTTTGGTTTAGGTGCTTCTTTTCCACTCCTTTACTGTTCCCCCACTTTTGCTTGCTTTGTCACGCACACGAAAAGCTCCTGCCTTTACCTTCTCGGACCTTATCTCCGCCCCGTAGTGGGATTTGGTGGGAGCTGCGCTGCTTGCCCCTCGCGTTTCTTTGCTCAATTGGGGACGCAGCTCGCGCGTGCTCGTGCAAGTGCTCGGAATTCGGGTTCTTCGAGTGGGGATTGCGCGGTCCCCTGGGCGATTGCGGACGTTCGCTGCAGATCTTTGCGCAATTCCGGCCCGCCGGAGATGAACTGTGGGCCGCCCGACCAGCTGCCGCCGGCATCGGCGCCGTCTTGCTTCCTCAACCTCAACTGGGACCAGTCCATGGCCGCCGCCGCGGCCGGCGACCACCTCGACCCGGCGCTCAGCTCGATGGTCTCCTCGCCGGCGTCCAACTCGACGGCCGCCGCGGCGACTGACGGCCTCGCTCTGCACGGGATCTCGCCGCAGCCGCAGTACGGCGGCACTCCTCTCAGCTCGCCCCCCAAGCTCAACCTCTCTATGATGGGCCAGTTCCACCACTACCCGCCGCCGCAGGTGGGCGGCGCCGGACCCGGCGGTCTGCCAATCCTGGAGAACTTGATGCCGATGGGCCACCTGGACCAGTTCCTCGCCGACCCAGGCTTCGCCGAGCGCGCCGCGAGGCTCTCCGGGCTTTGACGGCCGCCCCGGTGGAAGCGGGTACGGCGGCGCCGTCCCGGGACAGTTTGGCCTCCCAGAAGCCGGTCCCGTCGGTGCATTGAATGAGCTGGAGCTCGGGAACGGCCGGGACGAGTCGTCAGTGTCCGATCCGGCGTCGGCCAGCGCGGAAATGGCGTTGAAAGGCCCTTCCGAAGGCAATGCAAAGAAGCGGAAGGCCAGCGGGAAGGGGAAAGGCAAGGACGGTCCTGGGTCCACCACCGCGAAGGATCTCGCCAAGGTACGTCCTCAATTGCGCCAGTTTCGTTCCCCAATTCGCCACGCGGTTCAGGTTTGGAGCAAAAGATTTCATTTTGGGAGCGTTTTGCAGGAGGAATCCAGTGGGAAGCGGTGCAAATCGGCGGACGAGAGCAATGGGGCGGAGGACAACTCCGCCAAGGGGAAGGCCGCGCAGAGCAACAGCGAGAATGGTGGCAAGAAGCAGGGGAAGGACACATCGAAAGTCCCCGAGCCGCCCAAGGACTATATCCATGTCCGGGCGAGGCGCGGTGAGGCGACAGACAGCCACAGCCTCGCTGAGAGGGTAACTCCTTGGGGCTCAATTGCATTGTTCTTGCTATTATCCTTGCTGTAGATTATGTGTTGATTTTGCTCGCTTTTGTTGAAAAATTCAGGTGAGAAGGGAAAAGATCAGCCAGAGGATGAAGCTGCTGCAGGATCTTGTGCCAGGTTGCAACAAGGTAACAGAAGAAGCCCTCATAATTGATATCAAACACTCACTGTCCTAGAGTAGTTTGTTGCTCAGATTTGAAACTGGAAAATGTTACTCGTTTCAGGTGGTTGGCAAGGCAGTCATGCTCGATGAAATCATAAACTATGTGCAGTCCTTGCAACGGCAAGTCGAGGTATGTGCCCACTGTCAATTCACAGCTGGAGTCATTGTGAAACTGCAGGTTTTGCCATTTTAGAATGGAACCAACGTCGATATATGCTATCTGAACCCTTTCCTTTAACATCCATTTTGCAGTTCCTGTCCATGAAATTGGCCACTGTAAATCCCCAGCTGGACTTCAACAATTTGCCTAACCTTCTTCCTAAAGATGTAAGGACAAACATATATGATTGATCACATTACTACCATGTTTGGTTCCTCTACGTAGTATTTGGCCCTATCTCATATTCCTATTCTGTTTGTCATCAGATACACCAGTCCTGCAGCCCGTTGCAGAACTCGCATTTTCCTCTGGAGACCTCAGGTGCACCGCTGCCATACCTTAACCAGACACACCAGGGGAGCCCTCTAGGTTGCAGCCTAACAAATGGCATGGACAACCAAAGTAATATGCACCCACTTGACCCTGCATTTTGCCGGCAGATGAACTCTCAACATCCTTTTCTCAATGGAGTTAGCGATGCAACCTCTCAGGTAACACTGCACACCAACTTTGTGAGCTTAGGTTATACTATCTGTATGCAGAGACACTGAGGATAAAAAACAATGCTGTCACAGGTTGGGACTTTCTGGCAAGATGATCTTCAAAGTGTTGTTCACATGGATATCGGGCAAAATCAAGAAATTGCCCCCACGTCCTCGAACAGCTACAATGGTAAGCAAATTTCAGCATCCTTGTGAACCGATATCTTAATCATCAAACGTGGCTATATATGAATTCTGATAGAATTGCCGCTCATCAGGTTCGTTGCAAACAGTCCACATGAAAATGGAGCTTTGACATAGCTGAAATTCAGTCCAAAGGTCGACGCCCGTGTATATAAAGACGAGACGAGAAATCAGCTTGCAGCGGAAGCACTCTGAGATTCAACCTAACAACGTTGGGCCCTAGCAGTGTTTTAGCTTCTAATTTTCCTCCTGGTGTAATCATTCTTTGAACAAAATGTGAAGAGCACCACTCATGGCGGTCGGTTACGCCATTGCCTGTTTAGCTGCAAGATCGCACACAACGAAATGTGGTGCCTGCCGTATATGCTCAATCGGACCCTAATCCTCTCAAGCGAGAGGGAAGACCTGTAATATCATTTGTATTGCCATTATATTTGTAGCTGATAAATATATATATTTAAGATCCCTATTCCTGTCATTCCTGGTGTCCTATTTTTCTGGATGAATGATAAACTTCTTTCTGATTCCTGCATCTCCTTGAGTAAGAGGCATAGCATTTGTTCTTGTTGGTGCTTTGAGCTCTGGAACTAGGATTTTTTCGGCTCTGGAATATATTCAGCCAAGAAGATGGATCCTGTAAAAGGACATGGACAGAAGGAACAAGCAACTTGTGCTGGGAGTGGATTTGTGGGTGCTTTTTAGCTGTATGATAAGTACCCGAAGAAAGGGACAGCACTCCACTAGGGCAGGGGCGAGCTCTGGTGAGGAGGCAATTGTTCCCCTTTTGAATTATTTGTAGACTGTTTATCGCAGAGATGCAATGGTAGGCACACATCAGGCACGCACTGCAAATGTGCAACGGCATTCAGTAGCGCTGCTATGCTTCTCCTGTTCGTCTAAAGCTACATCAAAAAAAAAAAGGAAAAGAAAAGAAAAGGGTTTATCTCTCTTTAGTCGTTAAGTTGTTAAGGATTGGGGCTACCGATCCACTTCAGCGAGTCCAAATCATCCAGGCTGTGATCACGCGCCAGAACGGAATCAGCGGAGCGAGTTGTTCTGATCTCTCCCTTTCCTGAGCCTGACGGGACGATCTTGTGCAGGATATAGCTGAGCCATCTCCAAATCATGACTAAATCACACACCACACCATCTCACAGCAGTGATTACTGCTCCCAAACCCTTGTAGTCCCCGATCATTCACTCTCCTCCGAAAACCTGTTACCGGAACACCACTACTGCTCTGTCTGACCAGATGCAATCACACTGCAGCATGAGCTGTAAATTCGCAGCAAAATAAATGGGACAAGCTCGTAAGTCGCAAGGGGATTGTTCTGCAGCCGGGAGGAGAGACAGAAGAAAGGTGAGACAAGGGATGATAAATAGTATATAAATACTGGAACAGGGAAGAGGAGGACCGAGGACGGTACAACGTGATGTGTCTCGTACAGGAGTTCGTGGTCTCGGCATGAGACCGTGAGCGACATCGTGGTCACCATGAACAGCCACCGGCTCCTGCTTGCATCCCAGATCATGGCTCCGTCACGAGCGAAAACAAGAGATTTTTTTTACAAAAAAATAATAACCCGTGTCAAGATAACTTTTGTTTTGCTCCCTAGAGAGACAGAGGGCCATGGCAAGGTACTAGTAGCTGATGCGGGCAGATTTTCTGGTGCGTGTACTGGTCAGAGTGGGCGTATGGCCCTCGTCGTCTTTCCATGTCGAAGGGCTACAACGTAAATTTCTGTTAGCTTTGAAGCGAAGACTAGTGCGTCACCTGCTGCGAAATGCTGCATTGCAAATAGGGGATGCTGATGCGATCGCAACCACGGCCGCAAGTCAAACGCCTTGCTTTTGTTATGAGAGATATGTGTATCACCAGCTGGACTAGATCTGGACGCCATATTCCTGGAAAAAATTTAAGGTCAGTGCCATCCACGGTATGAACTGAATTTTTGTGCTAAGTACAAAAATCCTCACGATGCATGGCGTCACTGTCTGCATCGGAAACAATTCAGTGCTACTAGTTTAGTTTAGCACTAACACTACATCAACATCCGTTCATACGAGCAGCAGCAGCATACGGCAGCTTCGACACCCAGAGTCCTTTCAGAGGTGATCGACGATGGCACCTGCAGAATGACTGCCTAGGCATGAGCGAAATGCCGGGGCAGCTTTTCTGAAGCCATCGATTCTGAATCTTTTCTCGCCTGCATACATGCAAAAGAAAGGCGCCCGAACTGTCCATATCGGGTCCAGCTTTTGCACCATCGGCCACGCAATCATGAGAGGCGAGAAGCGAGATCAAAGTGAGGCCATTGTTGACCTGCAGGCCGCAGCCCTACAAAAGTTAGGCTGTTTTTCACAGGAAAGAAAGGAAAAGAATCTAACTAAAACCGAGTCACCGCAAGCCCGTTCATTCTGCTTTGCAATTTGCATTGCATACTCTGTGGAACTGAAACATGATTAGTCCCCTGACCCCCCACATGAAGGGAATGCATGTCAGGTTCAGGATCAGGTTCAAGAGGGGCCCTGCGTTAGTCCTGGCTGCAACCCAACCAAAGCCATATACTACCAGAGAGTACGAGACCAGCACTGGCTCGCGGTTGGCGTGATGGGGATCCCCCTCCTAATCCCTCCCGCGCGCGCCATCTCATTTCCCACCCGACATAAGCAAGCGCGCGCAGGCAGGCAGGCACAGTCGCCGCTCCGCCCCCCGGCTGGCTGGTGGCCCGTCGGCGTTGCCGCAAATCCCCATCGGCAGGTGTAGACTCTCTCATCGGACAGGTACAGAGGCCCCCGGCGATTATTGCGCCTAACCCAAATACCCAGTCCACACCGCCGTACGAGTACAGTTATACGCAGTCAAGGCAGCCTGACCTTTGTGCAAGCAGCATTTCTTCTCGATCTGTTTCTTTTTATAAAAAAAACAAATGACAGGCCATGCATAATGCATTCACCTCCGAAATGGACACCTCCCCCCGTAGTCACATGTTAGTCATCTGTTGTGATTTTCTTTTTTTGAAAAGTTATCTGTTGTGATTTCTTGCGCGAGGGATTTCTATGGCGCAGGACGGCAGGAGCCCTGCAGGGTTGAGTGGTAGCTCGACAAGTGCCCTATCTATCTTGGGTGTGGGGGTGACGAGTGAATGGGTGAGGCAAGATGAGGAGGAACAGAACAGTAGCCCCGCAGGAGGGCCACTCCTGTTCCAGTGGCTTGCGTGCGTTGGTATGTGCCTGTCACAGCCCGCCCCAGCCCCCGCCCACCATGTGTGCGTGTCACCACGGCCGCCCCCGCCCCCGTCCCCGTGTACCGTAGCAACGTAAGTAGTAAATGTACGCGGCCTGGGCCTCCCCTCACCTGACCTGATGATGCTCCGTTACTGTTGGTACCGAGCACTGGCAACGGGGAAAGCCGCTGCGGTGGCCGGACGGCGACGCGGCTCGGCACGCCCCCATGGTCCCCCGTGCGCGACCCCCGCAATCATGCCGTGCGGCTCCGCTAGCGGATCAGCCAGAACGCCGTGCCCCCGTGCGAAAGAGTCGAAGGGGATCTCTCGGCGGCCGCGGCCCCGTGCGTGGGACGTGCAAAGGGCGGACGCGCGGCCGCCTCGCGCACCGGTCGGGTTGTTGCTTGCTCCCTACTCCCTCCAATCCTCCATCCCACGCGGTCCCGGGTCTTCCCCGCACGGCCGAGGCCGCGGGTCGCGCCGCTCGGGGCGCGCGCGCACGGGGGGCGAGCGGGTCATCAAGCCCGGACGGCGATGTGCTCCGGTCTCCGCGGGGTGGCTCTGTGCCGCGCGGACAAGGCCACGGAGCCGGAACTGGAGCTCGTGAGGCAGCGCGGGCGCGGCGGCGCCGTAGCCGTGCCCGTGGTTAGTTCTTCGGCTCGCTGTTGGGTTGGGTGGCAGTGGGAGCGAGCGCGGCGCGGGGCTGGAGGGAGGGAGGGACGTGACAGGGTCCCGGGGCGGCGCGCGCGCACACGACGCATCGTATCGGCCGGGGTTGGTGACGGGACTAACCGATTTGAGAGGTCCCTGCGCTGCGCCCGACGACACAGGTGCTGTGGTGTCGTGGCCGCCTGATTGAGGGTGGACGGCTCGGGCGGGCGCAGGGCTAGGATTAGGCTTCTCGCACCGGCTTCTCTAGAATCTAGCTAGGTGGTCCGGTCCGGTCTATTACCAGAGTACGAGACCGGTAGAGTAGAGCTGGTCTCTTTCGCTGGCGGTGTACTTCAGGGGCTGACGACGTGCCCAGGACCGCAGCGCAGCTTGTAGCCTACAGCCCTGCATGGCTACAGCTGACGGGTTCACGTGGCCTAGCGTATAATCGAGCATCTAGGCCCAGATGAAAATGCCGGTAGAGTAGAGTTGTTGTTATTTTTCAAAGTAACGTTTGTTGCTGTTTAGAGTACCGTGCATTTTCCTTTCCTTGGATATACTTGTGGCTTCTGAATTACTATAAACCATCTAAATTTTCCGAGAAGAAATAAACTAACATTTAGTGTCGGGAAAAGAAGCCTACAGGTACTGCAATCAATAACCATCTTTGTTGGCATTAACCTTAAATAAACCCAACACAAGTACGCTGGTCCGTCCTTGCACATGTTGTACACCGTAGCGCGTTGATGGAACTATAGATATGCACTTCAGCTATAAAAGGAGGGGTGATAGATGCAGGAGATCCAGCAAAAACGTCTCATTTTCACGAAAGTTATTCACTTAGAGAGTCATGTCAGTTTATTTGCTTTTATAGAAACAATACTATTCTGTAATGTCTGCACTTTTTCCCGATCTAAACACACCCTGGGCTAAGCATACGCGGGTGCACGATCACCCTCATCAAGATGAGAAGGAACGGTGCAGACCAAAGTCAGAGAGTAAAGTACTATCCGTTTCAGAAGCAAAAGGGTTGCTGAACCGGAAAAGGGAAAAATAGCCGCAATGGGCTCAAACTCAAAGTGGCAACTGTAGGCTTTTGCCCATCAACTTCTATTGGACTTATTTTTTTTAGAGGACCCAGTTAAACCCAATAATGATGGCTACTGCTCCAGAATGCGCCCAGCCCAAATAAGCAATGGCAAACTCTGCTGGCCCAGCTCATGGTATGACACATCGCGTCCGTCAACACCAGAACCCCGGAATCCAATCCAACGGCGTGAAACCTCCTCACTGCGCCAACGACTATTCCGAGCTATCAGCTCCCGCGCCCACACCTGATTTCCAATCCCAGCGGCGACATCGGCCTCGCCTACAAATTCTCCCCACGAACGCGACGCCTCTGCTGAGAAGCCACCATCAACCCCGAAAGAGACCGAAACGCGTGAGCCATCCCCTCCAGTCTCCCACTACCACTCCAACCGCACGCGGAAGCTCGGCGCCGCGCGGGCGCGGCGGCGCGTTAGGGTTTGCCTTGGCGGCCCTTCTAGTACAAGTTTCGGGCCACCGATCGCCGTCGGCGGCGATGCTCTCCATTTGCGGCCGCGGTGCCGTGGCCACCGGGGAGGAATTGCGCGCGCCCTACCCGCTCGCTCCTCCCCACCCGGGGCCGCAGCACCTTGGCGCGGCGATCGACGCCCTGCTGCTGAACCCCCTCCAAGGTTCGTACCGCTACGAAAACCTCCCCTGGTGTCTCGAGTCTCGAAGATGCACGCAATTCAGTTCGATCGAAATTTTGTGGTGGAAAATGATCCATTGTGTTTGTTTTGGAGTTTAGTTGACGAAGGCACGCGCCTCGAGATCGCACAACAGAGTTACAACGCAGGGGATTACAGAGCAGCGCTTGAGCAGAGCAATGCAGTTTACATGGAGAACCCGAGGCGCTTGGAGAACCTCCTGCTGCTCGGCGCCGTTTATTACCAGGTTTTCCGGCGAAATTCAGCCTCAATTCGCTGATATGTGCTTTTGTGTGTTTGTGGAGCTGTATTGATGCCTTTTTATTTCCTTCAAAAAAATCAAAATTGCTTAGCTGCGGGAGTTTGACATGTGCATCACAAGGAACGAGGAGGCTGTAGCAATCCAGCCCAATTTCCCTGAGTGCTTCAACAACATGGCGAATGCATGGAGGGTGAGACCATCTTAATACATTTCCCCGCGGGAGTTTTATTTATTATTTTTGCATGGCTTAATACATTTTCGGTTCTATTGTCTGTTGCAGGAGAAAGGCGATATAGATCGTGCCATCCAGTACTATAACCATGCAATTCAGGTAAGCGTACTATCTGATGACTGAAGCTGAAATGGGGCAAGTTTACTTCCCTGCCATAAGATTCAGATTTCTGACCTGTGTGTCTTGTGTGTTTGCGTACAATTATTTAGACGCTTTTTTTACTATATATATTTTTGACTGACGCTGAATTATAATTCTGTAGCTGCGACCTACCTTTGCTGATGCATTCTCAAACTTGGCAAATGCTTATACTCGTAAAGGAAAACTCATCGAGGCAACCAAATGTTGCCATCAGGCGCTTGCGCTAAATCTCGTTTGGTAACTATCAATTCCTTTTGTTAATTGGATGCTAATGAATCAAATCTTCAAAGTTACGCGGTTTTCTGGAGTTTTTGATTAGCCACATTGGAAATCTAGGTTGATGCCTATTGCAACCTTGGTGATGTGTTGAAGGCACAAGGATCATACAGAGATGTAAGTAGGGAAACAAAACCTTCTGCTGTCCATGGCATTATTAATCGATCAGTTTTGAATTAGATGTGTGTCTAAACAATAAAACAGGCATTTACGTACCAAGAATCCTGCGGCATTTCCTGTTATAGATTATTTTTTTCTTAGTAACCATGCAGTCGTGCTTCATTCCATACCAAGTTTATTGTTGTTGCATGTTGATAAATCAGTTATTTTATTCACTGCTTATGGAAACTGGAGGCTGCCCTGACATTGCTTTCTTGGTAAATAAACACCTTAATTGTCATTTTGGAGCAACTTGACAAATTATGGCTGAAAAACATGACAATTGACAAGCTCACCATTCTGAATTGCTTAAATTGTAGCGAGTTCAACTAACCTACACTGGGCCTGTATGTTGTTGATTTTGTCTCCACATTTCTAGTTCCGAATGAAAATCCTGCACTCTTCCTGTTATTTTCCTTGACTTAGGATCCTTTGTAACACTACTTCATGTTGATCAATGAGTCACGGAATTTGTACTGGTGGGAACCATGATTGTAGGTTGATGTGACTTCCATCTTTTGCAGGCATACAATTGCTTTAGAGAGGCTGTAAGCATAGCACCTAGTTGTGCAACTGCGTGGTCTAATATTGCTGGACTTTTCATGCAATGGGGAGATTTCAATAAGGCAGTTCTCTACTATAAGGCTAGTAATTTGCATTTATACGTCATGGCTTCTTGTTGCGAACGCTTGGCCACATAACTTCTCCTTAAGAACCACATATTGCTGTTTTATCGTGATTCTGATCCATAAGTTCACCAAGGAACAACAAATAATTTAATTATCTGGAGTTTCTCACGCATGTGAGATCTTGTTTTTCTGATACTTAAGTTTTTTTTTTTCCTAATGCTCTTGTGATATAAACTGCCACCTTCATTTCTTGGGAAATATCAGTGCAACCACATTATGACTCTCTCTTAAGTTTCACTACATTATTATCAGGAAGCAATCAAATCAAACGGCATTTATGATGCCCATATGAACTTGGCGCCATCTTTACAAGGTATCATTTCGATTAGCTTCAGTGACTGTTTTTTATGTGGAAATATCTTCTGACATCTTTGTGGGAAACATTGCTTTTAGGCTGTTGGAATGTGTCAGGATGCAATTGTATGCTTCAAAATGCAGCACAGGCATGCCACAAAATGCAATAGCTATGGTGAGTGTAGATTTATCTCTGGTTGATTAAACAAAGAAAAAACAAGCTAGTAATTTGTTCCCAACTGTAAACATGGCTTCTGGATAAACCACGATTACTTTAAATGATGCATGAATTATTTTTACCTAACAATGGGATATATTGTTTGGATGAATGCAAGGATTATTTCTTAGGATGTCGCAGTTATCAGTTGGTTAGAGATATTGTTTTGCTGCATTAAAAGATACACATGTAAAACTCATTACATTATTGATGGGCAACTCGTGGCTCTGTCATGAGCTCGTGGGTTTGCCCTGATTATGTTCTCTGCTTGCAGGTAATCTTGGCGATGCCTACTACGAACAAGGCCAACTGACTTAGCTATTTTAAATTATAGACATGCCACTACCTGCAACCCATCATATGTTGAAGCCTATAATAATCTGTTGTTTTTGGCATTCACCCATGCTGTTAGACCCTTGCTTCTTTTGATCACAAAGCATGACATACATATTGTATCCACTGGAAGGGGAAATGCTTTAAAAGGATCCGGAAGATGTGACGAGGCAATCGGTTGCTACCAGGTTACCATCAACTTCTTTATTTTTTTTTATGTTTTCCTCTTTTAATCTTAATGTAAATTTGGTCTGGCATGCACTTTGATGTTTGCAGACATGCCTTGCTCTTCAACCTAATCACCCTCAAGCTCTGACAAACCTTGGGAACGTTTATATGGAGAGGTGAGTTTTATTAGGATGTGGATCATTCATTTGGATTTTGTGAGTTATATACTTTTTTTTTTTTTTGACGCCTCTCGTCTGGGTACAGCTGTAGTATCTGCTCATACACGTACATGCACACACACCCTACACACGCACACCGCACTCACACACTATACGGTACAGTGAGTTATATACTTGAAGTACTTGCAGGAGCATGCTGAACGTAGCCGCATCACATTTCATGGCGGCTCTTACAGTTACCACTGGATTGTCTGCACCTTACAACAATTTAGCGACGATTTACAAACAACAGGTACTTGTTATTAAACTGCTTCATTCTGCCAACAAACTATTTTATATACATACTTGTTTAATCCATAATTTACTGTTCTTCAATTATCTTTGTGTGTACAGAATAGCTTGTCTAGAACATGACAATATTTTTCCTTGTTGTTGAAATAGGGAAACCATGCTAATGCCATAGCATGTTACAATGAAGTACTCCGTGTTAGATCCTTTGGCTGGCCGACGTCTCTGTTAATAAGGGAACACAGTGAAAGAAGCAGGCAGAGTCAGTGAAGCAATTCAAGACTATTTGCAGCTGCTGCAATTAGGCCAACCATGGCTGAGGCTCATCAAATTTGGCATATGCGTACAAAGACACGTAAATGCATATTTCCTGGCTGCAGCTATTGCAACTGGATATTGCACTTAAGACAACTGAGCCTTACTACATTGTGCTTATCTGCCGTCATTTTGTATCATCATTTGCAGGGGGCCTAATGGAGCTGGCAATTAATCAGTTACAAGCAGGCCTGCAATTACGTCCAGAGTTTCCAGAAGTTACCTGAATCTTTTGCACACTCTACAGTGCGGTAAAATGTTTGCCACAACAATAACTATATTAATCTGGCAGAGAAATCTTCAGTTATATATCAATGATAAACAAGAATTAAGTTATACGTCAGGGAAGTTACAACTTATTTTCTTTTTAGACCCTCTGAACTTTTGGTGCTGCACTGACTTTACATCAGAGTAGGGCACGATTTGTGAGTTTAAAAGGATTTTCATAGCACCCGGCTATTCTTATTAACATGAAACCTGAGTCAATCGAGTTGCGTTTGTTTGTTTACAATTTGTTGCAGTGCGTATGTGATTGGGATGATAGAGAAGAGAAGTTCATCAGAGGTAGAGGGGATTATCAGACAGCAAATAAAGGCATGAGCCTCTCACACCTTCCTTGTGTTCTTGTTTTCCTGTATTCGCTTTAAGCTGTGTTATTCTTAATAACTGCTAGAAGGTGGAACTCTGTTCCTCCACCCTCTAGGTTGACTATATACAAGAAGTACAGTGGGCCTCTAACTGGGCCTTTACACTGTATACAAAACGACACTCCCCCGCGCATCGGAGTACAAGACTGGACAAAAACACACCAACACTCCCCCGTAGTCGCACAACCGTCGCAGGGTGTACAAGACTGGAGTAGACTAGGAACAACATACATAAACACTCCCCGCGGTCACACTAGCCACCGACTACGTTGAGACTGGAGCGAACTCGGAGAATGTCGTGGAGGGGAGTCCCTTGGTGAAGAATGTCCGCGAACTGGGAGGTGGTTGGGACATGAAGAACCCGAACTGGCCGATGCCGACTCGATCTCATACGAAGTGCAAGTCAATCTCCACATGCTCGTCCGCTGATGCTGTAACCACGCGGTTGGACGAGAGCACACGGCGCTGACATTGTCGCAGTAGACGAGCGTGCTCTTGGCGAGCGGGCTGTGGAGCTCCGCCAAGAGCTGTCGCAACCAGGACGCCTCCGCAACACCGTTAGCAACAGCAACGGTAATCCGCCTCAGCACTGGAGCGGGAGACAACCGGTGTCGCATCTTGGACGACCAGAGACCAGGTTGCCGCCGAGGAAGACGGCGTTAACCGGAGGTGGAGCGACGAGTGTCAGGACAGCCAGCCCAATCAGCATCGGTGTAGACGACTGAGCTCAGTGGTAGGAGACCGGTGACAGAGCAAGCCCGCAGTCAACTGTGCCTCGTTATGTAGCGAAGGAGCCGCTTCAGCTCAGCAAGTGTGACTCTTTAGAATCATGCATAGTAGGCAAACCTGCTGAACTGCATATGTGATGTCCGATCTGGTGAAGGTGAGGTAGAGCAACGCACCAGCAATGCGCTGGTAAGCAGTCGGGTCGGCAAACAGGAGCCACCCTCAGCAGCTGGAAGCTTGGCTGTGTGTCGACCGGAGTGGAACAAGGCTTGCAGTCAGTCACCCCAGCTCGCTCCAGAATCTCAAGGGCAATACTGACGCTGGTGAAGGAAGAGGCCAGAGTGGCGAGGCTCAACATTGACACCCCAAACAAGTGATGAAGCCACCAAGATCCTTCATCGCAAACTCCTGCTGTAAAGGACTGAATGATGCGCTGAAGCAGAGTCCTGGCTAGAAGCAACCACGATGATGTCATCAACGTAGAGGAGCAGATAAGCAGTCTCAGAGCCACGGCAGTAGACAAACAGAGAGGTGTCGGACTTGCACTCGGTGAACCCCAACGAGACAACAAACGAGGTGAAGCGAGAGTACCAAGCCGCCCGGCACCTGTTTCAGACCATAAAGTGACTTGTTGAGGTGACAGACAAGATCCGGCGACTGGAGTTCACAAAACCTGTTGGCTGGCTGCAATATACTGCCTCTGTCAAGGTGCCATGTAGAAATGCAATCTTCACATCCAGCTGATGCACAGGCCAAGACTGAGATAGAGCAATGGAGAGAACTGTGCGAACTGTCGCAGGCTTCACCACCGGACTGAAAGTCTCATCATAGTCGACACCAGGCCGCTGTGTGAATCCCCGAAGAACCCAGCGAGCCTTGTATCGATCCAAGGAACCATCAACCGACGCTTATTCGTCCAAATCCGCTTCCCGGTGACCACATTGCAACCAGACGGACGCGGCACGAGGTCCCACGTATGGTTGGCAAGAAGAGCCGCGTACTCCTCCTCCATCGCCTGTAGCCAGTGAGGGTCGGCAAGAGCCGCACAGACAGAGGAGAGTACCGGGAGATCCCCAGCTCTCCCCGGAGGCGGAGAGAGCCGAAGGTCGAAGAACGTCCGTCGCCCGCCGTGTCACCATGGGGTGAGTGTGACCAGGATCCCGATGGAGCACAGGCGGGGTGGTAGGCCACCAGATCCAGACGAGCGAGGGCCCCTGCAGGGGCCGGCGGGTCCGGTGGAGGAGGGGGGAAGACGACACCGGCGGAGGTGGAGGTGGGGGCGGAGGCCGGGGGGCAGCTGCTGTGCCGGCACCGACCGACGGTGGTAGACCCGAACGGGTTGCGTGAAGCGCGCAGGAAGGGGTGTCGGGCCGCGCGTGGCGCGTGAGAGGGCACCGAGGCCGTGCGTGGCGCGGGAGAGGGTGCGGAGCCGCGCGTGGCCGGGCACGGGCAGCGGCGCCAGGCGAGGCGCAGCGGAGGGCACCGGGGCCGCGCGTGGCACAGGGAGGGCGCGGTGCCGCGCGTGGCGCTGGCACGGGCAACGGCGCCAGGCGGGGCGCTACGGAGAGCACCGGGGCCACGCATGGCGCGGGAGAACCTGCCGGAAAAGGAAAGACAGAAACAGGTGGCTGAACCACCGGGTCAGTCAGAAACATGGAGTCCAACTCCAGGTCAGGAGTCGGGTGGGGGAAGTGGAGTAGGGGAAATCCGACTCGTCAAACACAACGTGTCGGGAGATGAGAACTCGGCGAGAAGTGAGGTCGAAGCAGCGTACCCTTATGGTCAGGGGAGTACCCAAGAAACACACAACGAGTCGACGAGGAGCTAGCTTATGTGGAGTGGTGGCAGAGATGTTAGGATAGCACGCACACCCAAAGACCCGAAGATGGTCATAACGGGAGGGGTACCAAAGAGGGTGTGGTGAGGGGTGGGAGTAGGAGAAGCTGTGGACGGAAGACGATTAAGGAGATAGGTGGCAGTCTGAAGTCGCTCAGCCGAGAAACGGGGAGGGAGGGAGGCCTGGAGGAGAAGCGTGCGAACGACATCGTCGTGGTGCGAA